>VDFB02003826.1:0-16210 GCA_007258455.2 Sequoia sempervirens | reverse complement strand
AAATTAAAACTTTATTGATGTAAAAAGGAACTGCTGCTGTATCACTACAATTAAAACATAAATTGCACAGGCAAATATTTGCCCCAAAATTGAAACTTTATCGAAAACAAAGATTGCAACACACATTCCTCACTTTATTTAGCCTAATTCCTCTAACAAATTAAGTCCACAAACAATTTACAATTCAATTCACCTGTTTTCCCAAACATACCATTTCCATCTACATCTTAAACTTCAAGACGAATTCCATTCTATTCATCTAACCAATGACACAAGAATGCACATATTATGTGATCTACATTTGCTCAATTCACTATTCAAATCCTTCTTCAATCTGTAATTTACCCTTCTTAATCCCAGCACATTATTATTTAAGTTCTTCTTTTATTTTTATCCGCAACCCATCACTTTTGGCTTGACTCCTCTGTTCCAAGCTACGCCTGCTTCTTTTCTTAGCAGCTTCCTCTCTGGCTGCGTGCACCTTCTCTTTTTATTCTCTCGCTTACATTATTATCAGTTTCGTCTTTGAAAACACTACAACCTCCTCCAATCTGGTCGTAACTCTTCCAATTCTCCTCTTTCCTCTATCTTTACGCCTCCTCTCTGTTCTTCTTTTAATTTTTATTGAATTTTGCACACTTTCTCCCTATGCGCGACTCCATCTGTCTATCCAAATCTGCCATAATCCTCTTTGTTTCCTAGCTACCTCCATGCTCTGCGGCCTGTTCTTTCTCTGTATGGTTGCGTAGCTTCTTTTGAAATTCTCCACTCCTCTTAGTCGCGTCCTCTCTCCTCTATCTTGCATACACTTTAATCTCTTATATGCATCGTCCTTCATTATCTTCAATCTGCACATTTCATTATCTTCCTAAGTGTTGCGGCCTCCCCTATGCTATTCCCTGGTGCAAGATAATTCTCTCTGGTTTTATTCGGCCTACTCTATTAGCTGCGATCCTCCATCTGCTTGCGCCTATTTTCCTCTTTGTTGCACGCCCCACACCTATCCTCCCCTCTTGTGCTGACAATTATTTGATCTGCCATCATTCTCTTTTGCATCGACTACTCCCTTCCTCTTTTTCTTTGTCTGCACTCACCATAATTTTCCTGAATGGCGCGCCTTATCTACTTCCCTTGAGTATTCCTTATTGCTGTCTATCACCCCTCTATCTTCCAGATTTTGTATTTCAATTTCTTTTAAATTAAAGTCATTTTCCAACTGTTCGACCCCATTGGCTTGTGCTCATAACAAACTCTTGGCCTTCGGTATGAAGCGAATCTCTCCAACTTCGCAATTTTGTTCTTTCAAATTTTCTTTTAATTCTTGGTCGTGAGACCAAAAGTCACCTCCTTTTTCAATTCGCACCTCTAGAGTGTGTATTGGATACGGAAAGCTATGCACAAATAAACTAGAAGGGGAAGCCCCCTCTTCTGTTGTTATACGTAAAAAGTAAAGTAATATAAGTTCCTATCTTTTTTACTTAGTTGGTAGAGGCACAATGTTATAAAATTAAATACGTTGCAGTTAAGGTTTCTTCTGGTTTCTACATATCTTAACTACAACTAGACTAAAGCTATAATTATCCTATCTCTTCAAGTAATTCAGAGCGAGAGGATCTAGGAGCAATTGGGAATGGTTGGATCACTTAGACAAACTATCTCTCAGAATGCATTTGAAGGCTCGTTGCTCTTTTAGATTTATGCTGAAATAAAGTTTATGCAAGCAAACACTCAAACGGTAAGCTAAATCTCAAGATTCTTAGGGAGACGAGGTGCTTTGTCCGAGGTGTAGGCTGAAATATAGATTACTAGAAACAACATATTATTGAAAGAAATGAGACATTGGATCAAAGCACAAAGGTGTGAGATTTATTTCCTCAAAGCTCTCTTGAACAACAATAGTACATCTGGGACAGCGAATTGTACGATGAAACAAACACACAATAGACGATCAAACTAGCTTTATAACATGACATTAAACAATAAACTGAACAATGATTTGCAACTACAAGTAAGCATACAATCTTGTTCTTACACAATGTGAACCAACACTAGATAGCAATATTATAGGCAAAAGTGGCACAACAATTTGTTTTTGATATTGGGGAAAATAGATTTTGAAGGGATCCGGAACCCTTTACAACCAAAAAACCAAACTGCTTAAAAAAGCCAAAAAAGACCAGACTACAGAAAAGACAGCCTGCTGTCAACAAAAAACCAGCACCCAAACAAACACCATTAGGTTTTACAATTAGAGTTTCCTTTGTTGGAACGAAGAGTCATATCAAAAGAAATTGAGGGTTTAGATTTTTCGATGCAGTAGTCCAGCCTTCTTCAACTTGTGCCGCCTTAGCCTGCCAAGCCAGCCCATCAATTTCCTGAGGATGAAAATCCGCAGCCCTAGAGGTAACATCAAAGTTTGCCTGAACAGGTGTGGAAATGACCGGAGAGCAACCAGAGATGGGAAACGGAGCACCATCAGTAGAGGCAGAAACCGGTCTACTCGTATGCTCAATATGATTTATCATGGTAGCATCCCCAGCAGAGGAAGGAGAAACCCCAGCAGTCGAAACCCCAACAGCCTATGAATCAGAAGCCCCAACAACTTGTGAATCAGAAACCACCACCTCAGAGAAGCTCCTTGGCTGATCAGATTTCTTCTCCACCGTGTAATGTTGTAGAGAAGTGCCATTCCACCAAGTAGTTGTCTTTGTCTTCTTCTCGAATCCACATTGCGCAGCAGCATGTCCTGTTTTGAAGCATCTTCTACAGCGGAAAGGGACCCCCTCATAATCCAACGATTGGATCCATGACCCCCTGGAAGATTTTAAGAGAACCTCAGCGGGTAGTCCTTTTGAGACATCAATTTCAACAAGTATTCGGGCAAAGGTGGAGTGATAAAGATCATAAGATTCATTGTCCACAAGTAAGAAATCACCTAGGGCACAACAATTTGTTATTACAAGCAAAAGTTAAAATACAATGAACAAGGTGCTCTTATTTATAGAATCTCCAAGGAGTAGGGAACCCTAAAATCTCTTTGAGTTAACATTTAGTCTTGCCAACATGCAAGATTTATTCCTATGTCTAAATGAATGCAATTTAACAATTAACTGGAAATCTACCTCAATTAACTGGTCGAAAACTAAAACTAATTGGACTTGCCAACATGCAAATCTTATTGATATGAGAGTTAACTAATAACCAACATCATTTAACCGAAACATAACTAAAAGTTCCACCTCCACCAAAAGATATTCCCGAGGAAGAGATAAACATGCATGAAATCAACAATCTGAACTCAAGAGTGATGTTGAGTTGACTGCTGCCTTCGACTCTATCCTTGGGAAAATCGTTGGATCTAACTCGCTGTCTACTCCAAGCCATCTTGAGCAATCATATCCTCTAGGAAATTGTTAATTGCATCTTCTTCAGGCACTTGGATACTGTCCAAAATAATAGACTATTTTCTCAACGTCTTTTCTCCATCTGTGATCAACTTCAGACATCCTTAGGCACATGAGCATATTCCTCACAACCAAATACTTGAATGTGTCTCAAAAAGGGATTTTTACAAGACCATATATCCATGGGTGCAGTCTTATCCACAAGCACTAAAGTAGGAGACTTGTTAATTAGGTAGCAAGCAATGGTGCACTTCAGCCCAATTTTTTTCTTTTTTGAGGCTAACCCCACTAAGTATGCTTTTAGCCATCTCCATCAACATCTTGTTCATTCTCTCTATAACTCTATTTTGCCAAGGGGTATATGGATTTGTCTTATATCTTTCAATCCCATGTTCTTTACAGAACCTATCGAAATCTATCAAACAAAACTCACCGCCATTGTCAATCCTCAAACATTTAATCTTTTTATCCTTCTAATTATTACGAGAGCTTTAAACTTTTTGAACCTATTAAATACTTCAAATTTACTTATAAGGAAATAGGCCCATGTCCTTCTACTGTAATCATCAACAAATGAAATGAAATAAATAAATTTTGCAATAAAAGGAACACTAACAGGACAAAACACATTAGGATGAATCAAGTCCAACACCTCAGAAGATTTGTGAGAACTAGAGTAAAATTGAACATGGTTTTTCTTTCCATTAATGAAATGTTCACAAAAAAAAAGCTCAAGATTATAATCATTCATCCCCTTAGCAAGATTTTTATTTTTCAGGGTTCTACTTGACCCTTCCTCACAAATGCGGTCAAGCCTTTGGTTCCATAACATTGTTTTTTCTGCTAGAAGTTTCATCTCCATAGAATGAAACCCTTGGGTACTTAGAAAGCATGACAATCAAAATTAGATGCAATAGTCTTCTTCTCTACTGGTTCTGAGGGTGAGAATGAAGTCTTTGAAGTTATCTTCTTCATACCAAAAGAATTATTGCATTGAAGAGTGCATGCATCAAGCTGAAACAAAGTGCCAATTCAAACACCCTTAGCCAACACCATATCTCCTCGAGCATCATCTTGCATCCTCCATTCAGTAAAACCACCTACACACCCACATCATTCAATTTACTTACAGATAAAAGGTTATGTGCCAAACTAGGGATATGTTGTACATTGTTGATCCCCTTCACTCTACTGTCAAGGAATCAAATCAGAACTATTCCATGACCAACAATCTTCAGATGAAAGTCATCACCCAAGTACACCTTCTCATTGTCAAAATCTTCATACTTTGAAAACCAAACCCTATGCAAGGTCATGTGGAATGATGCAGTAGAGTCAATCAGCCACACATCTTCAAATGCATGTGTTTCTAAGGCAGCAACAAGTACTTCACCATCATCTTGAGAAGACTTGTCAAAATCAAAGTCATTATTTTTCTTCTTTTTCTCCTCTTTACATTCCTTGTAAAAGTGACCAGGTTTTCTGTAATTCCAACACAAAGCCTTGGAATTTCTAGTAGACTTAGATCTCCCACGTGGGATTTGGATCTTCCTTTGTTTTCTTTCTTCTTATCCTTCTTTCTTTTCTCCTTGGATCTACCACGAACTACAAGAGCCTCCTTAGTTGATTTAGAGGATTTTCTTTGCATCTCCTCAGACAAAAGATATATAACCACATCATCCATCTTGAAAGTGGTAGTGGTACTTGCAATGGCCATAACAAGATGGTCCCACGAATCTAATAACGAACATAATAATGCCATACAACGATTCTCCTCCTCATCTTTACACCAACAAAGGACAACTGGGAAACAAGCATATTAAAAGAATTTAGGTGATCCACAATAGATACTCCATCCTCCATCCTCCATCCTCCATCCTCAAAGAGAATAAATTCTTTCTCGAGAATAACTTATTTACCGAGATTTATCTTGATAAATTTCTCCAATTTTATTCCACAAAATTACAACCATTTTCTCCTCATGAATATTTAATAGGACATGTGGTCATCCAAACAAAATCTTATGAGACCCTTAGCCTTCTAATCCATTTGATCCCAATCTTCTAGTTTCATGCTTGTTGGCATGAACCAGATATCACAAGCCATAAATCTCTATCCACCGATAGGTCCGAGGCACCTTGAGTTTGCACAACTCAAAGTTGCTTCCATTGAACTTCTCTAATTTAAACCTCCTGGATGTGTTAGCCATCTCTCTTGAAAAAAATATTACAAACCCACTACACAAGCTCCCACTCAAATGAGTATCAATATAAAAAACCCTCTACCCAACAATCAAAATCACAAGTGATCAAGTTCTTATACCAACTAGAAGGAAGCAAGGTATGTGGAAACACTTCCTAACACTAATCTAATGAGGAGAGATGTATAGTTTTAATTATTTTATTGTTACAAAATGAGATGCACAATAGAGAGATTAATAAAATACCATCACATGCAAGTATAAAATCCCACAACACAAGATATACATCATGGGGAAAATCCTTTCGAGAGAGAAATCCCCCACTCCAAAACCTGCACAATGTTGATTACAACACACTTGCAATGCAAGTTATTCTAGGAGTATGCACTAATACCGAATGTTAGAGCAATTTTGACAGCATAACAATACCTACAAATGAACCATACAAACTACTCCCACAAGCACCTTATTTATAAAGAAATACAAGCATAAAGGAAGCTTCATGAGCAAGCAACAAGGGATGGGAATTCAAATCCATGTGGAACACTTTTCCAACACAGTTGAATTATGTGACACTTGTTCAATGATTTCTTAACCCCCTTACATGCCTCCATAATTGGGTGCCCCAAATTTTCCCCAAAGAGGTATTGATAGATGCCTTACAATGTCATAGAATCCGTCATATATGAAAACTCTTACAATTGTAACAGAATCTATCATAACTAACTAATAATAGAATATGCTTCTTACATTCTCTTACAACCTGTCATAGGTCAAACTTGGGTGCCTACTTTCCCATGCAAAGATGCAAAACAACACTTTTCTAACTTGTCATAGAATTCAGCGCTTAAATGTCATAATGTTGTCATAGGAATCTATCATAAAATCATGATAAGAATCCCTCAAAGATGTTGACAATTGTCAAGGAATCTCTTGGACCAAAGTGGGACACTTACATTATCTTGTGGGGACCACAACATCCTTTTCATGTTCAATGTCACCTTCCAACATGCTAACAACTCACCATGCCAAGTCATAATAGATGACAAATAAATTTGAGCAAGAAATTACAATATAGGCAATAATTAAATTAATAAATTAATGCTAAAAAATTGCAAAGGTTGAGACACCTTGATTTCCAACAAATTTCCAATTACTTGGCTTAATAAAATGTCACCTCTTATAATGTCAAGCATAATAAGCATGATCACTCTCCATATATGGTTAATTAATGCAATATTACAAATTAGATATGGTTTAGTGGCCCCAAAGTTCCCATTCACCTTAAGGGTACATATGCCTCAATAATTCCCATATAACATAGTGATTTACATTTATCTCCACCTCAAATTGTGTTCTAAATTTTAAAGAGGCAACACGAGTGTATTTCTTACTTTATTGTTTAAATCCTTGAACGATTTTCATTTCATATTACTTAGCTTGATTCTCTTTCCATGAATAAATGTTATTGCATGTAAAGTTGTAACTATAATTTAGAAAATACTTAACATTTTTTCTTAAACTATTAAGCTACCCACACAAAGCTCCTTATTTTTATGATGCTTGTAGTCTACTAGGCCAATTCATTTGGACTCTACTTTTGATGGCTCTATGTGAACCAATCCATTCCAAACAACATTAACATGACTAATGATTCAAATAAAGTTTGTTCTCCTTTGAAATCAATAATATCTACTCTATGCGTGCAACAAGTTCCTCATGCATTTTAAGCTAAAAATGAGAATATCATCCTAGTATTAGGTATCATATACTATTAAAAATGAGGGTGTAGCACTTTATTCATAATCTTCATAAGGTTATCAAACTAAATTGAATTCAAGCGGTTGAATTTGATGCTAAACCTTCATTCTCGATATCTCTAGAAAAATGTGTTAGAATTTTGCGAAAAAACTCCTTTAAATCTCCTCAAAATTTAATTGTTTAAAAATTGTGTAATGATTTTTTAGGTTATCTAGATGTTTATAACAATTCTATAATTTATCATGGAGACCAAGGAGAAGCCCAGAAGGGATTCTAAGCACATTGCCAAAATGAGGAACTAGGCCACAAAGGATGTTTTAAAGGACACCATAGAGCATTGCAAGGAGAAGGCTCTTGTGGAGAAGACGGTTGAAATTGATCATGACTCCCCATTTCAAAACACACCAAGTGTGGAACCTATTGGTGAGAAACCTGTGCAGGAGGAGGAGGGTGTTAAGCAGAAGCATGGGAAGCCAAAACCTCTTAAGGTTAACCCCTTTTCAAAGGACTTTTCCTATCTTAATGATGACTCCACCTCAATGTTCGAATTCCTTGACATGGCGAGGGTGGGGGCCACTGGTACTTTCAAATTGACAAAGTGGACTCTACAGGAATTCAACAGGGTTAACATCAAAATAAGGGGATTGAAAGAGAATGTGCAAAATATTCCAAAAGGCTCTACCTCAAATATTTTGATTGATAAAATTGTTGATCTTGAGTGTTTGTTCTATGATTTCAAGTCCTTATGTGAACAATGCCTAGCTGCTTTAGAGGCCAAGGTGTTGGATACCAACACGGACATCAAGAAACTACTCCATGCATGTCATAATTCTATTAAGAATAGCGCGGATTCATTAGAGGTCCTATTCCACAAAATTAGTGAGCTAAGAGAAGACTAGCTGTATTTTTCTAAGCTGATGGAGAAGGATTGGGTAACTAAAGGAAAAGGGAAAAAAGTTGGAAAGGACGATGTTAAAGGCCTTATTGCTAGAGGGATGGGTAACTAGAGGAGGACATTTGAGGATGAGAAAAAAAACTGTTCGACATGATTGGCCTTCATAGGAACCAGGAACTTGAGGTGGCCAACACCTTATGAAACATGAAGTAGTGTCAAGTTCTATTTTTTTCTTTGTTTGTTTCTTTGCTTTTGGGTTTTTGTTTCTTTCCTATTATTTTGTTGTTTTTTTGCTGATGGTCGCTACTGATAGGTTATTGTTACATCTTTAGAGCATCATTTTGTATCTACAGTTGTAAAGTGTTTTGGGTCCCTTCAAAATCTATTTTTCCCATATAATCAAAACAATTCTATAATTTAATCCTAGAGATCATGTACACTTTTTTAGATTCAATAAATATAATCTTTTTTATTGAATAACATTTAAATTCATGGAATTTAGAATGACATAAATTAATTACAACATATCAAAACTAGCTCCCCTTTAATCCTAAATTTTTAACATAATTTTCTAGTCACCAAATTTGCTACTATTCCTCTCTCTAACTTAGTTCTATAAAATTAAAATTTTATATATGGAACATACCCTTTTCTAATTGCTCAAAGCAATCATTCATAAATAGATTGTGCTCAATTTAAATATATATTCTGTCATATTACACCAAAGTGTTTTCTTTCCTATATGCATGGACTTAATATTTTTTTCCACATCATGAGTAGCACATCTTGGATTCAATATTGTATGTTATGTAAATAATTTAAAATATTATACAAGTCACCTCAAACTATCTTTGTGTGTACCTATTTATGCTACCATTATACAAGTATATATAGACAGGAGCTAAATGATATTAGATTTATACATGCTGAATTTTATATTGATTTGAGAGTAAATGAAATAAAACAGTTCTACATATTTAAGCTTATGTTTAATATATCATGGAGAATGATAAAATATTAAAATGTTAAAATATACATAGTTTTTTTAAAATGAGTTTATATCCATCCCTTATTCTAAGTTATTCTCTCATTTAAATGATATGTGTAGGGGCTCAAAATATAGAAATTGGAGTACAAGTTGAGCCTAAGTTAGATACTAGAGGAAAGGAGGCTCAACTACACAATTGATGTTAAAGAGGAGGCACAACTACACACAATTGATGTTGGAGATGAGGACCAACCAAAATTTGATGTTGGAGAAGAGTCATGATTGCTTACTTAGATAGAGATACGTATCGTATAAATCTAATTAAAGAGATTAAGAGAATATTTTATTATAAAATATCATTTACTTTATATATATATATATAGAAGTTTTATGCTAAATAACCTAGTGAAGTTACTAAGAGGTTGAATAGAAATCCAAAGGAAATAGTTGAGAAGCACTTTAAACATTGTGATACACTTATTCAAGCCATACTATTATCAAAATAATTACTCATGATGAGCAAAAAGATCCATGACAATTGTTGGGTGCAAATTTCACAAAAAAAGGAAAAGATGTCGAGAAAATATATTGTTCAAAATGTTACAAAAAGTTTGAGCCCCATTAGAAAAAATCTCAATCAATTGATAATAAAATTTCAAAAAGAGTGATTTTGACCTTCATTATAAGTCTGCAAATACCAAGAAAGCGTCAAATCTCTCCACTTAAAGTGAATTGGATTAAGTTGAAAAACACTAAAAAGATATATGAAAAGGAGAAAGGTTTTGGATGATAATACTATAAAAGGAAATTGGACATTGATTTATAAGGCTCCTTGTTTTGACAAGATTGAAACTGTTGTTAGGAAGTTGATCTCAAAATTTTAGCATGCTCATACTCATCCTTTATTAACTAGTAGAAATATTTTCAAACACAAGATAGGGCCAAATGATTATGAACTATATAAAAAATATTGGTTAGCCATAAAAAAACATGTGATGTATGTTACATTTTATGATACAAAACATCATATAAATATTAAGAAAATAATGTTTGAAATATTAAGGCCATGGTATGTGAAACCAAACAAAGTTTTTGAAATTTGTTATCATCACCATATTGAATTTGATCTTTACTATTAGGTGTATCGAAAGATCATAGAAAAAAGTGATGGTGTTGAAAATTTACCTCCCAAACAAGTTAATTCATAACATCCATTTTATATGAAATCTGATGATGACGTAGATAGATGGTCCAATGAAATACATATAAGGACTTTGCGAAACATGTGGAAATTTGGCTAAATTGTCTTTGAAAAATGAAGACATTGACATTATGAAGATGGTAAATTGCAATAGTTAGAAGTACATAAAGTATCAAACAAAATTTGGGAAAGAATCCACAAGGTTTGATTACATAGAAGAGGAACTACATATTGGAATATTCATGGAATTATTTCATAAATTGACACAACCATACATATATCATGCATGTTTTGTTAATTGGCAAGCAAAAGAGTTTTTGTTGTTGAGAGATACTTTCCAATCTAGAACAAGTTTCTCAGTAGTTGAACTTACAAAAAAGAAACTCTTTTACCCATCAAAAGGAGATTCAAACACAATATTATTATTCAAAGCAAGTCACTATTATGGTGCATGTGTGTTATCAACATGCACAATTGAATTTGGATGGTGTTGATAGTACATATCTACAATGACTCATTAGGATAGAATCACTTTTATATTAGTAATGCTAAAGAGCATGACACACTTTTTGTAGAACTTTGCTTAAGATTTTTTTTAAAGATTTGACAAGGTGTGTGAAAATTGAGAAACATTTTGTATGGCCATATGGGTGTGCATCACAATTCAAATCATCGGGGCTATTTTATACACTTCGTAGAAATCATCAACATGACAATATACCACACATTTATAATTTATTTGAGAGTGCACATGGAAATGTGAACATGTTGGTGTAGAAGCTTGCATCAAATGTGCTCTACAAAAACATCAAATGAATTATGAGGGAGATCATAGAAATGATGCACATGATGTTGAATGGTGTAAGAAACACTTTACATGTGTGGTCAACACATTTTTATGGAGTAACACATCCAAATAGAGTATTTTGGGAGATATCAGGTATGTATTGTTTGGAAAATGTTTGAAAAAATGTATTTTGTAAGGGACATATCGCAAATTATACATATATTTACAGACAGGAAGATATTGTAGAAATAAGAAAGTTATAACTAAGGAGTGAGCAAGAGGAAAAGAGAATACAAAATGTAATCAATAGATAAGATGTACAAAGTAATATAATATAATAGATATATCAAAGATTTATGAATTGTCTTATATAAAGTATACCATTTGATGACTATTTTGTATATTAATCTTATTGATAGCTTTGTATAAATACCACATTATCCCAAGCTTTCACCCTTCTATTGGTGTTATTGGGATATAAATACAACTTCCAAAGATTTCCTTGGGCTCAAAACTTTGGTCTCTAACCTATTTTTCTTGCTAATAATGACTTAACTGCATTCTCCAAGAAAACATAATACCATTGCACGCATTTGGAAAAGATCTTTGATAGATGTGTTGAATATAGTATTTCTTTAAATCCCAAAAAAATCATGGTTGGGATTGTATACCTTGATATTTTATGCTACTCTAAATGTGTGAATCTAACTAAGAAACATGAAAGACAAAACACCAAGGACACCTCAAGATTAGCCAAAAGAGAGTTACAACGAAAAGGAATGCAAATAAAATGAAACACAAAACACTTTTACCTCCCTTGTTGTGGAAAATTCTTTGATTGGCCCTTGCTTGGATGGGTTGTGTGCTCCTTAGATG
Source organism: Sequoia sempervirens (assembly GCA_007258455.2). Classification (NCBI taxonomy): domain Eukaryota; kingdom Viridiplantae; phylum Streptophyta; class Pinopsida; order Cupressales; family Cupressaceae; genus Sequoia; species Sequoia sempervirens. Next base: position 4,098 of record VDFB02003826.1, on the reverse strand, counting down.
ATAGATTGAGTGATTAAAATGCAAGCTTCAACATGCAAAATGATGGACAAAAGATGGTTGAATGATCTAAAATGATTTGGATAGCATGTAGTTGTGAGAGTGCAAAGTGTTGTAAATGAAAATGGGCAGCATAAGGTTGCTCAAATGAAGAAGTGTTGTGTAAATGCCCTTGAGGAGGGGGTATTTATAGAGGAATCTTGAATTCTCTAGAGAATTCAACGGTCAAGATTGCTCCAACAAGGCCAAGATGAAGGGCTATGGTGGGTTGAGAACCCACAAGCCCTCACATCTTGACATGTGGAAGGTGAAGTGGACAAGAGGATATGAGGTGGAGATGAGTTGTCAAGAGGGTACATGAGGTGGAGGAAGTACAGTACCACAAGTACATTGGGAGATAGGAAGAATCTTGGGTGAATAAAAGTGAATTTTAAATTCACAATGATTGGAAGAATCTAGAGGGTAAAAGGTGGGCTCCAAAAAGGTGGGACTTGGTCACATGTGAAGATTGTGACAAGTCCAAGGTTGGTCACATGTGGTGATTGTGACAAGTCCAAGGTTCTAGAAGCCTTGGAAGGATGGAATGTGAATTAAAAATTCACATATAAAGGAGGGGAATCTAGGAAGAATAAAAAGGAATTAAAAATTCCTTGGAGAATGATTAGGCTTAATTAATTTATAATTAGAGGATAATTAGGGGCTAATTAGGATTAAAAGCCAACTTGCAAAAGTTGGAGGATGTGACACATCCTAATCAAGGATTAGGCATGTGCACATCCTTAATGAAAGATTAAGAAATGGATTAGGATTAGATGAAAATGACATGTGAGGAATTAAATAAATGTAATATTTATTTAATTTATTTGATGAAAAGAGGATTAAGGAGGTAAGGTATTTAATTATTAATTAAATACCTTAGGGATTTAGCAGAATTAAAGATATTAATTAAATAATAGTAATATTATTTAATTAACTAGGGCTAAGAGGATGTTTAGACGAAAAGTGATAAATTTGGATAAATTAAGTGTCCAAATTTAGATGTCTACATTTTTGCCCCTCTTTGAGATGGTGTTACTAAGTAGCATCATTTCAAAGAATATTAAAATATAGAACCTAGAAGAAGATGGTTAGATTGAAAAGATGCCCCAGTCATCCAAAGGAGTGACTAGGAAGGAAAAAGAAAATGATGAAAGTTAGGGATGAAGGATGCCCCCTCGAGAGGACATGCGGGTTGAAGAGAACACGTGGTGGGCTCTCGAAATAGATGATGTGATGCAAGGGGAGATGAGGAAGAGAGTAAGTGATATGGAAGTGGGTGAAGCACAAATGGATTTGAGGACAAAAGGTGATGTTGCCCCAGTCAAGGTACAAGTCAAAATGGGTTGATGATGGATGGAGGGTTGTCAATGAGGGAATTAAAGATCCCAAGACAACATGAGGATAGGGAAGGATACATCCCACTGAGTGGTATTGATGAGGGAAGGATACATCCCAAAACACCACTAAAGGATAGGGAAGAATACCTCCCGATGATGATGATGAAAGTGTTGTTGATGAGGGAAGGATACATCCCAAAACAACACCAAAAGGATAGTGAATGACACTAGTGGATGATGATGATGATGGGTCAAGGCTGGGAACAAGTCTGAGAAGTAGACCAAAGATATGATTAGATGATTCGGGCTAAGTGGAATGGATGGAGATTGGATAGAGATAAGGATGAAGGATGAATGATGAATGGATGGGGGGGATACATGCAAGACGATAGAATGGAGAATGAGATGCAATTCTAAATGCAATTTATCATCTTTGGAGCACTGGTTTTTGCTATAGCATCAAACACAAGACACCAGGGTATGAAGAACCAAGGCGTAATTGTGTCGAATGCATCAAATAAACATAACAGACAAGAAGGCTATCCCAACACCCCAAGGTCAGAAAGATCTTGGTCGGACCAGGTATTGAGATAACCATAAGCACAAAAGGATGCCCCAGCATAACACAAGACCTCAGGGATCTTGGTGGGTACTACGTGGGACAACCAAGAAGACACAAATAGACATAAAAAGATCAAGATATGTCCCTATGTTGACCAATCAAACACACCATAATATGATGGATTATGGCGGTCTTGACAAGTGATGATAGGGAGCTCAAATGATAAACAAAAACCAAAAGCATCAAAAGATCACAATCAATTTCAAACGTCCATTGCCATAGGATCAAAGAGATGGATGGGATTGATGAGGTCTGTTAGGAAGGATGCATCCTGTTGAGACCAAAGATGATGGACACGAAACTAAAAGATCGTTATGACGCAGGATGTTAAAAAATTGATTGGATTTCATGATACAAGTGGATCTCATTTGTTAAGAATCAGCTAGATAAGGGCATAGCTTGATGGCACGACACAAGGAAGACAAGACATGGGACTGACAAAACCTAAAGACTTAGGGGCTCGGGGGCCGATCAAAGATTAGCCTTGCCTACGTGAAAGCGCAGAGCCCTCGTAGTTCAATGAAAGGTGGACGACTGACCAAGATGGAGACCTTGATGGATGGTAAAGATAGGATGGACCAAAGGAAAAAGACCGATGATAGATGATAGAAGAGCAAAGCAGACAATGAAGAACGATGATGGAACCCCGGGGGCAGATCAAATGATCGACCTTGCCTACGTGAAAGCGCAGGGGCAACGTAGTTCGACTAAAGTCCGACAACAAATGATGGATGAAAGAGGATGAGATGACCCTAGATAAGGGGATAAAAATATTGGACCGACACGATGGGACAAGATATATGAATGATGAAGTGATAAGATAGATGATGTTGGACGATAGTGACTATAGAAAGCTCAGGGATGGAATAGTTAGCCAAATCATCAAAGATGAAGTGGGCAAATGACATGCCATATAGATGAATGGTGAAATGATGAATGATGAGATAGAAAAGATGTGCAAAAGAAGCAGAAGTGATGACGATAAGATGGATGATAGTGGATTGCATGGGGTAAAGCCTATAGCCAGATACTAATGACAAGGGATTAGGAGATGGGATGAGGATAAAGATGGAAGATTGGATAAAGATATAGGATAGGGATGGGGGAGGAAAAAGGATTGTTTGGGTGGATTGGATAGAGGGATAAGGATTTGGCTGAGGAAAAGGTGGCCAAATGGATAGATGACTGATGCTTGGAACAAGTGGAAGATTACTCAGAATGAGTAAATGATTGATCAAGATTATGGAATGAGAGTGTGAAATAATAGAAAGAGGTTTGAGGAATGTTTGAGATGATAGATGAAAGTTCGAAGCAGATGAATGGTTACATGGAATGAGTGAATGGAGTTATTAGAATGGATGAATGGGACAAAATGGAAGATGGAGGGAGGGATCTTAAGACTTGGTTGCAGATGGATGAAAGCCCAGATTAGGGGTTTGGCTAAGCTCAGATTGGGATAAGATTAAAGCTCAGATGAGGATTGGATCGAAGACTATAATGATTGAAGGATATGATTGAATTGATTCTACACCGAGCTCCGGGGCTTTAAGGGATGTAAGGTGCTGACAAGCAGATTTTTCCCGAGTTTGCAATTTTCAAAAATTGTCAAATTTTGCCATTTTAGGAAACTTCATGGTCGTATGTTTAAGGGTCCCAATTTTTTCCAAGAAATACCCATTGGGGAGATAGGATGAATTGCCAAATAAAATCTCAGATTTGGGATATGCATTTTGAGTTATGAGTGGAAACAATTTTTCAGAAAACACTAAATTGGGATTTTGGGGGTCAAGATGAAGCTTTGAGGCCCCAAAAATGGGTCAAAATGGAGTCCAACCAGTTTTTATAAAGTTGGGAATCCACTCGTTAGCTCATAACGCAACTACCTGTCAAATTTCAGCTCAAACGGACACCCGAGTCAAAAGTTATGGCCTCCGGAAGTGTCGGGGTAAAAATCAAAAATCGATTTTGAAAAATCGAAGACATGGGTTTCGTTCGCGGAGGAAAATGAGGAACTGGGTCGAAATTAGTTTAGAAAAAAAAAGTCCAATTTTAGCGGGAAATTGTGGGGGATGGGAAAAAATAAAATGGGTTGTTTTTAAAAAA
>VDFB02003825.1:0-20301 GCA_007258455.2 Sequoia sempervirens | reverse complement strand
TGTACACCCTATTAAACTCCTCCGTGAGCCCTGTTTGGCATCCCGATGCACTAGGACGATCCAAAACTCTGCGACTATCACCCAACCTGGAACTAATATCAAGAGTATGATCGGCTTCTAGCCCTAAGAGTGGATTGTCATAGATCAAACCATCATCAAACTCAAATAAGGGCTTATTCACAAACTTCGCAATCATTCCATGCTGGTCTGAACCGTCCAACTCCAAGTCCCTAGAATTGTGCTCCTGAATAGGCTCATCAAGCTGCCAACCGAAATTAACTGTATGGGATGGAAAGACTGATTTGCTCCTAGGAGAAGGAAACAAATCGTCACAAGAACCGATCTCCCAACTAGATGCTACTTTGCATATCTCCTGTGAAGTAGACATAGTAGTGTCGCGGGTCGACACATAACTCCCTGGTGAGTCAACTACCATGTCACAAGAGCTATCCATAATTTGTTCCGCATCACCTGTCATGGGACTAAACTCGGGAGGACCAGGTGCAACACATGGCTCTCCGCAACTCTCCACCAAGGCTCTCATCCCATCTGTAACAACCGCACCTGAAACCGTGAAGGATGTAGTAACCACATCTTCGACCTGCTTGCATCCACAATCCGTAGACATATGCCCTTCACCAACAGTTGTCGTGGAACCCTGAACTGTATCGGAAGAGAATGACGACGGTGCCAATCTTGATACCACGGTAAGCTCCTCAACCCGTGACTGTGACACCTGAAGGGCCAATTGAGTTCTCTTCAAAGAATCCATAGTCCTCTCTAGCTCATCAGTGAGCTCATCAAACTCCTCTCCCTTCCCCTTCAACGCTTTGTGACAGATGCAACCCCACTTGAGAAGGAAATCTCTATCCACAAGAAGCTGTAGGTAATGTTGTTTCATAATTCCAACTGCCTCTCGAAGTGCGTGCAACTTAGCAGAGGAGAGACTAATATCATTGTGCCCATCTGTCATAGGAGTGCCCCCACTCAAAGTAGCCAACATCTGACGAGCAACATCAAAATGTTCTATCACATGATGAGGACCCTGGAACTCATCACTCCCATACAAATTCTCTAATTTGGAAGCTATACTAAGATATGAAGCCGAATCATCATCGCTCCCCAACTGATAAGCAGTCTCGTGTGTGCTATCAACTTCACACACCATTTCAACAGGGGTACTACGGTTATGTACCTTGTAGGATGTCTCAACCGATATTGTTGAAGCTGTCGTTTTGTCGGTGTCCTCGCACACTTCTTCCAAGGTATCTGCACCTCCACCTAACTCACAATCTAGGAATTCATTGCCCCTGATTAACCTTTCTGATTGGTTTCCTATGGTCTGATATGAAAAATCAGACTTACTGTGGCCTGATCCGACATCATGAATTGCATTATTAGTACCCGAATCTCGAGTACCAACGTGTGACAACTCTGTAGAAACATCACTTCCTGGTGTAATCATTTTCCTCTCATGTTGATGCCCAGTTTCATCACTGCTGTCACGAAGATCAAGGCTGTTATGGGTGCTGGTAACAACTTCTTGAATGCTGTGAATATCATTCAAGATTCTCTCAACATTGATTGTAACTCCACCATACCAGAAGTGGTGAAGTAATGCACTGGGACCCATCCAAACGACAGTGCTAACTCTGTCTCCACCTGGATCCCAATATAGACCGAACTCGTGTCCATCCATCATGAGGAGGTAAGGATAACTAGAAGCATCTGCTACGTAACATCTCTCTATAACTTCCGCTAAACTCTCATGGATGTGATATCCACCTGTGCCATCAAGCCTTCCGACATTATAATCCATCTGTAACCTTGTGTCCACTGGTAGTTTCTGAAGCCAAGGAGCAGCAAACCTTGTTGGATACACATCAGCCTGATGGTGGACTAAATATTGATCCTGCAAGCACTCACCCGCCAACAACTGAATCGGGTATCTGCAACCACTAGATCTGTCTACTGAAGATGGTAACCCTCCATCCAAAAAGGGATGGTATATGTCCTGAACCAATCCACACTGACGCATCAACAAATTCTTTGTATGTGGACTAGAAGAGAAGTGTTGAGTACTTCTCACAATGCTCGCCTCAGTAAACTCCACTGCGGACCCTGTCTGAAATCCCGATCCACAATCAATGCTCATGTCAGGACTCTGGTCAAGTTGGTGATCGACATATATTTCAAAAAGCAAATTATCATATGACCAAGAAGCATCTATCTCGAACAATGGATTGTCGATCATCTCGCACTCCATCTCCTGATCCGCCTCCTGTTCTCCACCCAAATCTGCACTATAGTACGAGGTTGAGTCAACCTCATTCTCATCATGATCAGCATCATCATGTATGCTATCATTAGCACACACATCATCATCTAAGGCACTGCTGCTATATGTCTCATAGGATGTCTCACAAGACGATGTAGAGTCCACTCGTGTCAATGCTTGATCAATCTTATCATCCTTCTCCGCCAAAGGATCCTGTAAATCTTCCAACCCCAAAAGCCTTTGTTCTGATTTTTCTTCATGTGTATGTCCCTCAACATGTCCATCTTGTAACCTTTCGGCATCTTGTTTAGGACCATCACCCTTGTGTTCTAACTCTTCTTCATCTTTCAAAGGACTCAAGTACCTTTCCTCTCCAGCTGCCTTAGAAATTCCAATTCTATCATCAACAAGTAGATCTTCTAAGGTCTGATTTTTGCTCACCAAGGGATCCGCTGAATGCTGGTCAGCTTTTTTAGGCTCTGAATCCTCATAGGGAGCCCACATTATTCTATGCGCCTTGCCCTTAGGTCTCAAAGGACAATCATGGTTTAAATCGTACGACTCTCTGCAATAGGAACACAACTTCTTTCTGTTTTGTGATGTTAGACCTTTGCTAGAACTTGAAGTCATATACCAAGATAAACTGCTTCTAGTTGCGGGGCCTCTAAGCAATTTACTTATTTCTTCCAACTTCTTTAAGCTTTGTTCAAAAATTTTCATGTTCTTGTCCCACTGCTTCTGGGAAAGTGGCCATGTTCAACTGAAACCTCCGAACTGCAGTTGAAACCTACCCAACAGGTTGGTAGGAAACTGCTCTGATACCACTATGATGAACCACACTCTGGTGATCCACTCTGCTACCACTGTAGTGATATGCTCTGATACCACTGTGATGAGCCAAACTGGACTTGACTCAAAAACCCCCAAATTTAATTCTTGAAATTCTCTTTTGAAACCAACACGAGCCTCTACTGCAATGATTTCACGGTGCTTGTAGGTCTGATTAGGGTGTTGGTGTTTGTCTTTCTTGTGTTACTCGTGTTTGATGATTAATGCCAATGATATACATAAATTTAACAAGCATGTGCATATAATGGGAACACAAGATATACTAAACTAATATGACAATTCAAATAATGACTTGATTTAATTGCCAAGACACTTTCTTCATACATAATAGATTGCATCCAAAATATAACTTTCATTAGGTTTCAACGGATACATCAAATAGCATTGATTTTAACTTACAGCCAAAATCACTGTGAATAGTGATTTGCTACAGTACCCGCGCCCATTAAAATGCTCAAACAAAATTACATACGCATTTCTCCTTCCGAAATCTTGTTGGAAAAGCTTCTAATGATGAGGGCGCCCACTTTAGAAGAGGAAACAGCCACTAAGAGAAGGCGTTTTAATTACTTGATGAAGATGAACCCCTCCAAAGGTGCGGCTGGCTGTAGGTGATCAAATCAGCTCTCAAAAACTTCATAAAATGCAAACAACACCTTCAGGATGGCGCCCACTTTAGAAGAGAAAACAGCCACTAAGAGAAGGCATTTTAATTACTTGATGAAAATGAAACCCTCCAAAGGTGTGGCTGGCTGTAGGTGATCAAATCAGCTCTCAAAAACTTCATAAAATGCAAACAACACCTTCAGGATGGCGTATGGAGCCTCTAACATCAAATACCCTTCCAATAGATGACTTCAAACCCTTGAAAATAGCAACTTCTAGCTCCCAATGCAGCAACAAGAAAATAACCAGCACTTTAGGGTGGTCTTTCACACCTTCAAGATGCCAAAATTCTAACTACAAGCCCAAACCAGGCTTACCCACTGCTGAAATTGAGAAACCCTAGTTTCTCTCTTCCACAAACTCCACACTTCAAACTTCATTCAACAAAAATAACTCATGCATGAATGGGTCGAACTTTCTCAAGGTCTTTTATAATTTGACATTGAAATCACTATTCATTAAAAAAAACACTATTCACTTAAGTTATTTCTTTTTTCACTTTATCAGTGAATAGTAACTGCAAAATATAAAGTGACCCCTTTAACAAATAGACACATGGTCCCCAAGCCTGAGTAAGTGAAATAAATGGTGATGATCAATATCTTAAGCTCCAATTATGCGCCAAACGCGCAAATTCACCACGTCACCACACTCCGAATACCAATACTGCCTTTAACCGACCAAGTGCCCATTCAAGTGACCCTCTATCCAGAACCACTAGCCTACGAGGGTTGATGTTATAGCTAACCCACCATATCTGATGCTCGTGGAAGAATGGGACATTACATATGAAACCTAGTCAAATTACTCATCTTTCCTCTGAAACAAGTAAAAGTGATTTCAGATTTCTCATTTCACAATATGTTTTATGCTTTCACTGCTAATTTTTCTTTTCTTTTCAATATGTTGTCTTTGCTGAGAAAATCATAAGGTACCTCACAAATTTTCCTTTCCAAGTTCACACCACAAAATGATACTTTTAAATCAGTTCTGACACTTTTTTGACTCTTTGTTTGAATGTAATCCATATCCACATGGCTTCCCTCTCAGAGATAAAAACAACCTTTTTCTGAGCACTGTGACCTTGATTAGTATACTATACTACACTTAGTAGTATTTGTACTGATGGGCACATTTTGTTTCTACCTGAACTTCTAGGCCAGCCTGCCTTACCTTAATTGGACTTGTGGGGTGAGTTTGCCATAGATCAAACCCAGCACTTCAATCCAATGAGTCCCCCTTATTAGTTGTTCTGGCCTGACAGATTTACTTGGGGAACCAATTAGGTGCAATACAATAGTTGAAAAAGAAACAAGTTTGCATCATAACTATTTCAGAACAGATACATTGATGAAAGCAATTTATATGAATTAACATGACATCTTTGTTAGCATAAATTGTCTTAAATGGTGACTAGCACATAGCTATTGAAAAGGTAGCATCCATTATCTGGGAAGTCAAATTCTGCACTAGTTAACTACAATGAAAGCTAACACACTTGTTTTTTGTATCTAAATGGCTTATAGTAGATTTTGGCAGAACTGTTAATTTGTAAATAATGTTTTAGTTCCAAAACTAAGAAGCTTATGCATAGTGCTCCCCTTTTCTAGTGATGAAAGCATGGAGAATGCATTACGCAATTGTTGCAAAGGAATTAAAATTGGTAAAATTTTCATTCATGGACATGGTGACACCAGTAAACAAGTTAGTGGATTTTCAAATTTTCATAGAAACCACTAATTATATTTGTAATTTTACATTTACCTTGGTATTTAGCATGTGCATTGTAGCTGACATTCCATTAAGTTTCCAATAATGTGTAGCTGAGCTATGAGAATCTTCCAAAGGACATTTCAAACTGTCATCTACTACTCTTGGATCCAGTCCTTGCAACAGGTATGGTCAGTATTTCAGATTCTCTATAGACCTTATTAATTGGTTCATGTGGATTGAGCAATCTTATATCTAGGAATTAGGATTTGCCAGTGTAATGAAAACACATGGTTTTCAATGTCAGTTGGAATAGTTTTAGTCAAGAATCTATATATTTGACATTTGCTTCATACCAATTTGTTAGATTTGAAATTCTCATTTTTAAGTTTCTTTGTTTTTGAATGAGGGTAGCTGAATGTTTTGCTAGAATTTTTCCAGATTCTCCTTCCATGGGTCAAGAATATTCTCAACCAAACAACCTGAGAATATGTAGAACTGTACTCCCTTTATAAATATGACTTGTATGCCACATCCACATGAGCATTTGTAGCTAAGTCAGCAGTGGCAAATAGTGTCAAGTTAATGTAAAGGGAACTGTATCTTAATGTATATATTAGTTGGTGAACCCAATGTGAACCATACCTTACCTTTTGGTTGGGTTAAGTTTAATCTTTTTTTTTTAAGTTAATTTTTTCTTCAAGGTAAAATGTTCCTTTAACTCCAATATTCTCCTAGCTTCCAAAACATCTTTGCCAAACTCCCTCCAAAATAAAATTGAAAAGTTTACTCTCCCATCCCCACTATTGAATACATCCAATTCAATGCCACTTCCTAAAACCTCCAATGAAGTGAATTACATTTCACCAAAGATAATACCTTCCTTGATTGTTATATGATTGAAACTTCTTATACCAAGAAACCTAGAGTACCCTTTAACGCTCCTGTACAAGACTAGATCTTCTAGCAAAACCACTTCCAAATAGCTGCAACTATATTTTATTATCATGGGCATATTTACAAATATTTGTTGGCATTGAACAATTCATGAACATTTTAACAAATAGTTGTCATGCATGAACTTTTCATTGACAATTTCACAAACAATTGGCCAACACAACCCCTGCTGGTATTTAACGTCAAGATACAATAGTGGCAGCAATTGATATGCTATACATTAAAAATATCGTGCAATAGACAGCTAATATTCTATGCATACTTCTGTCAAATGTTAATATTCACATTAGAAAATCACCAAAATCACAAGTAGCGCCTTCTAAGGGTGATTATATAAATGGAAAGATGTTGATTACTTCTTTAAACAACATCAAGTATAGAGTGGTACTATAACAACTTCCAAAAATATAAAAATCTTGAATATTTTCACTTAAAAATCAGATTGAACAAATCTTTTTTAATCAGTCCAATCAATGAAGCACAATGGTGAACTTTGAATGAATTTCCTCGATCACCTAGGTGGGTTTTCGTCTATGAAATTGATTGCCAAAAGGGTTTTCATCTTTCAATTGAAGAATTAATGTCATGTCCCCGATTTTGTGTCGTTTAGAAACATAATTAAAATAATTAATCTTGCAATATCGCATAATTGTAATTGTCCAAGACAATATTACAATTATAAAATCATCATAAATATTATTATGATATAATAAACATTAAAGTATACAAAATGAATATAAAATAATATTATAATTAGTTGACAATTATGATTAATATAGAATACAAATAATACTAATAATGAATATATATATATAGGCTACAGCAACCCCTTCTAGCATTGCAAAGTACTCACAGAAGCCCCACAAGCGCGGGACATACCACGGGGGTCTGAAGAGCATCGTTGGTGGTTGAAGGTAAAAGGGGCCTTGCGTGGATTATGAAGGAAGACCACGACAGCAAAGGAAACGTCAAGACCCAGCATGGGGAGAAGGGAGAGGGAAAACAACATTACACGCCTCACGTCTTCAGTGGAATCACTCATGGATAAAAGGGATACTATCGGGAGCTTGAAGTCTTAATGGGAGCTCGTATCTCACCCGGATTATGAATTGAAGAATTATCAGACGGGTATCGACGGTCAAGAGAGCCAAGGGTTCTAGCTTAAACTGAAAGATGAGATCCTTGACGGTCATTCTTATTATATGTCAGAAAGGAGCCTTAACTAGAGATCATCGACGAAAGGATAACTATTTGGAGACTGCTCGTCGATAGTCATTAAACGTGCTTGCAAGGGCATAGCATAATTACAGCGTTAAGACAATGGTCTGTAGAAGGGAACCTTCACTCCGTATACCATACTAAACCTGATAAGTAAGTTCCTTCTGGGCTGTTAAAGATTTCTAAGTGTTAGAGGTAAGATAACTATGAATCATGTGGAAGACTCATTGTTAATAAATAAATGGTAAGGAGTCGGTAAGGTTGGTGTTTGATATATATAAGCTAAATATGGATATATTAAGTATAATGTTTGATATATATATATATTATATTATTACAATTACCCAATAATAATGCTTGCAGCAATTATTGGGACTTCTAAGTAATAATGACTCTTCCTTCACTAGGATGATAAATGGAATAATAGACTACCAACCTGGGGATCTTGGTAAATATTTAAAATCTGCCTTAGTGAATTCATGTAGAACCACTCATAGGAGTGATAAAGACGAATTGAATAAACCCTCGACAAGGATGAAATGTTTGTATAATCTGTTAGATATTTTCACTGAAAACGATCTAATACCTCTTTGGAAAACACTTTGAGTGCAAGATCCAAGGTCAAAGGGCTTACACTAAAAGGGGTCATTACAATTAACCAGGTTCAATCTCTCCAATAAGCTAAGGTTTGGTAAATTACGTTAAATGAATTTTCTCTCCTCATATCCCCCTTATATATACTTTTTGGAAATAATAAAATATTATTTCCTGCAACTTTTCATTTCCCTCCAAAAGAGACTTTTTTAATTTAACTTTACATTTTGGGCCCCAAAAATAAATCACTTTTTAATTAAACTATCCGACTTAATAAAATAATTAAATATAATTCATTTGAAGAATGACCTTATTTAGAAAACTTAATTAATTAATTAATTATCATATTCCATTTAGCCTATGGGAATTAGGATAGGCTAAGAGACTCCGCTGATCACTTACACTTGCAAAGGAACATTACATGTAGAGATCCAGAGATTGAAAACACTCTTAGATTCAATCTTGGATTTGAGACAAAAACCTTCATATCCTTTGGGGTAATTCTATTCAAAGATTCATTTGTGCTTCAAATGGGACGATTTTGATTTGCAAGAAAATTGTCTATTATTGGTTGCCACGTAGCTGTTTGATAGTTTAGAATTAAGAAATTAGGAAGTGGTGGGAGTGGAACCCGCGGTATCTCTTTCTAGCCATCGCAGCATTACTTGAAGGCTGCTGATATCTATTCTGAATAATCAAAAAATATTATTTGATTGTCCAACCAAATGACTAGGGTGTGATTTGTTTGGTTGTTTACTGTTTAAAGGGAATCGCTGCTTTTTATATATATTGCAGCCTATTAAGGAATATATGTTAGGAATCAGCTGTAAGTTTGGCAGTGTCATTTGGTAATTAATATTTGGTGTTTACAGATAATGGTGATATTTAATATTTTATTGGATATTTTGTGAAGGGTCTCAATGAATGTTTTAGGTTAGGTTTACTGTATTGATTTAATGTGAGACTTCTGTTGTAGGTTTATTTATTTAATTTTTGCACTTTTAATTGTAGTTTAATTAATTAAAATAAATAAAAAATCCAATTGCATGTACATTTTTCCTTCCAATAAATCAAGTAAAAGCACAAATTAGATTTGGTGAGTTAAGGTTTGATTCTATAATTTGGCATTTATTTGGTGTTTATTATTAGCTTTTGCTTTTAGTCATTTCAAATAATTAGACAAATATATTAAATTCATATATTTCCTAAAAAATCATAAATAGGAACATTACACCATCCTTGGATAAGGGAGTTGATTTGTACACATTGCAAAACAAAAATGCTTGGGGGAGACATTGTAATAACCGCCCAATTTTTTTTTGAATTTTAGACAACTTGTTAGCATCAAATATGAGCAATGATAAACAATTGAAATCAACTACCTTCCACTTTTTGATCACCCAAATCCTGATGTGGGTAAGGTGAGAGCATACGGTGGCAAAGTTTATATTGCAATGCTTTTGAAAGTAACCACTTGTTGAGAGGGGTGAGGAATAAACTTCCACTTATGCAGTGGTACAAACTGAAAGTAAACAACTCTTCCACTTTTCAACGGTGAGTGCAAATCAGGAACCACTTATGCAGTGGGGTCAGTACAAAGGAGCCACTTATTCAGTGAATAGTCAAATATGCCACTTATCAAAGGAGCCACTTATTCAGTGAATAGTCAAAGATGCCACTTATTCAGTGGGTAAGAAATAAACCACTTATTTAGTGGGGTAAGTAACAAATAAACATAATGAGCTAACTCGCCGAGTACTACCAAACAGTGTTACAATAAGATCTCATTTACAATCAGTCTTAGAAACAACATAGACTGCTGCTACAATAAAATGATGATAACACTTGGTTCAATACTCCAAAATGAGACCCAACACCAGAATAAGTTAGCCCTTGATAAAAAAGAACAAGTATACCTCTATGTCATGTCCCCGTTTTTGGCGAGCATCAGTAAACGTGAGGTTGGCCTATCATGAGACCCTCGTCGGCTGACTGAGTGGTTAGAGGGTCGTTTCGGCGCTTGGCTCAGCGTCTGATTGGCAGTTTTGATTGATTGGCTTTCGTTCGGGCTCATTCGGAGACCTTTTGCAGAATTGCTATTTTTAGCAGTTCCTGCAGGCAGAGTGGGACCACTGCTATTTTTAGCAGTTTGAGATTGGCAGCATCCGGAATCACTTCTGAGTTCGTCAGCATCAGACGGATCGGTAATCGGATGATTTATGAGGAAGATATTAATATTTAATTATATTGATTAAATATTAATTATTTAATGTTTATAATATAAAGTTATAATTTAAAATTATAACTTAAGTCATCTGCTTTGAGGGGTGCGCCCAACATCAGGAAAGGGGCCATTTCGCATATTAAATTTATAATTTAATATTTGCCTGAGACTTTTGCAAATAAAAGAATTAAAAGTTGAAATATATTAAATTTCCCTATTATTAAGGAAATCGCACTTTTGTGCAATAAAGGGGTTTTGCATTGGTAAATGAGCCATTATGACATTTTGGAAAATCAGAGAAATTGATCAAGTCTTGCCAGAGCACAGAGACCTTAGGGTTTCGTCTCGAAATCGTCGGAGAACGAGCCATCTCCTTCGAAGCAATTCAGAGGATGTGAAATAGCATCTGATTTATTGCCAGTTGAGAAATTTCTTCATGCAGGAGGAATTACGTAGCTCGCAGAGAATTAATCGATCTTCGTGAGGTTAGCTACTTACAAAAGAAGCTCGCAGGAGTTTCAAAACTTCCACAAGACAATATATCTTCGTATGCCACTGCAATGCAGGTTTGGACTTTGTTTGAGGAGGCCGTAGACATTTGGTATTAATTATTGCTGCACACAGGCCGTACTATCTTGTACCAGGCCGTACCTTCACCTTCAGAGGTTACAGAGAAACAGTTGCCAGCAAGCAGAGGCTCATTCTATTCGTCACAGGCACCGTCTTCAGAGAGTGATAGAGGTTCATCAAAGGGCGTACCTTTGTTGTGGATTGATTATCTGCTGTACCAGGGCCGTACTGCTGTACAGTACAGCCGTACCATTATCTAGAGAAATTAATATATCAGGGTTTCATTCTCTTGTTGCACTCAGAGCTTTCCATGCATTAAGGCGTCCATTTTTTCCTAAGATACAGAGGGCGTAGAAAGTGGCACATGTTATTTACCTTTATTCTGTCAAGCCGTGATCAGATCCGCAAGAGCCTTTGTCGCGGCCAAAATACCTTTGCCGGAGCCGCCCTTGCTTAAAAGGTGAAACGCTTCTTTGGCTTCTTCCACACCTCCAAAGATCGCGATATGCTTAGAGCTACATCGGAATCATCATCAAATAGAAGGAAAAGGATTCATTAATGGCAGCCGTGACATTTCTCAGACTACAGCAGCTAACTCGTGGCTTTTAAAACTTTGAAAATTCTTCATTTAATTCGTTGTATTCATCTGGGTATCATTGTAATCCATAGAAAAGTTGAATAAAGGATATTGGCATTGATATTATTTCCTTTCCAGAGCTATTTGATTTTTAGTGAATTTATTTCCAATTCCTTGCAAAAATCGTACCATTGCATTTAATGCCTAAAATTCTAGAAACGGTCAAAAAACTCAAAACCTTCAGAAAGTTAAACAAAATTGTCAGATTTCAGAGTTAGAGGAAACAGGGGTTTCTACAGTGGTATCAGAGCTAAATCCTGCCATCCTGAGGGTTTAGCCGCCTTCCGCAAATTCTGAATAGCTTAGGGCTTTTATCAGTATTATTTATACAGCGAGCTTTATTGACAGTATCAGTGGTTCGATCCGCGTACCGAAACATGGCTTCCACGTAACCGGCTGTGCATTGCTGTATCGAGCAGAACAGTTGATCTTAGAACAGAGACTCCTTACAATAACAGAGGCCAGAACCGTGCAGAGGTCTTGCATGCACTCAGAGAACTTAGTGCAGGTCAACGGCGGTCAAATGGTGTATTACAACAGGTGGCAGTTGCACTTCAGAGACTGGATACTCCGAGGAGATCATCACCACCTCGTGACGATGACAGAAGTGTTACAGGTTCGCGGAGAGCTCCTAGGTCAGTGTCACGGACAGCGGATAGGCCTACGAGGCCCACCTTCACGAGACAGGAGCCCGTTGAGGATATATCAGGTGAAAGGTATGAGGGTTTGTTCGCCAGCACACTCAGGGCAGCGAACAACGAGTGGCAGTTAGAAGCACCTGAGATTAGTGGGAGGATTAACATTGACAGGACACCGCAGAGCACAGATGGAGAAGTGATTAGCATGTTTCGGGAGTATAGCAATCTACCTCAGAAGATTAAAGAGAAACTTTCTTTCGTGAGTTACGTGGATGTGCACCCGAGTCTTTGCCATAAGACGGAGTTCGAAAAACAGAGATATCTCACTACAGCTCGTGAGTTGTTTACACCTGGGAAAGATAGAGAATCTACATCTGATGATTGTACAATTCTTCATGAGAGTGATTTGATATCTTCAGTCTCTTGTGAAGTAGGCAGAAATTTGTGTGATGAATTTGATCGAAGTGCTTATTTGATCCATAAGCACACTAGCACAACTTCGGGTAATGGCTTACCTACATCGTCTTTGCAGGAGGTGACTCAAGAAATTTCTGCCCTAAAAGCCACTTCTGATTTTTATAACAGCGATGGTGAAACTTTGCGTGAGCATGATATAACAGCTGTTTCAGAGGTGCAAAGTAACTCTATGGAGTCGTCACGTGAAGAGATTCCAGAGTTGGGTACTACAGATGCAGTTGGTATTGAGGATTTATGTTATGACGAGTCTGATTTTCCGGATCAGACCTTTGAAAACCAGCTAGAGGATTCGTATGTTGACACGGAATCCCAGGATCATGCGTTGGATGAGCATGCAGTCACTGTTGGAGTAGAAGCGTGTGAGGATACTGTCAGACCAGCAACTTCTACCGTACCAGTTGAGCCATCCTTCGAGGTACAGAGCAGCAGTACCTTAGATGTTGAGGTGTGCATGGTTGAGAGCACACACGATGCTGCAGATCATGAGGAGAGTGATGACGGATCAGCGTCATATCATAGTGCATATGGTGAACCGGAAATCTTGTATGGGGGTCGTGAGTTTCAGAATCCTCATCATTTGGTTGGGCAACTACATGTGGATGACACTATGATTACTACCGCCCTTGAGCATTTTGACGTTGCTCGTCAGATGTTGACTACCTACAGTAGGAGTCCTTCGACAGATGAGCACAGTGATAGAGGTTTTTCCCTTGCAGTGATACATGCACTCCGAGAAGCAATTGGAACGATGAAACAAAACTATCTAAAACTACTAGCAGACAGAGATTTCCTTCTCGAGTGGGATTGCCTTTGTTATGATGCATGGCGGGGAAGAGAGGAGCGGATCGATGAGCTCACTCATGAGCTTGAGGTGACTGCGAATTCATTGCAGAGCACCCAGTTGGCTCTTCGGGAGTCACAGTTACAGATTGAGAGGCTTACCGTGGCGTTGAGGTTAGCGCAGTCTTCACCACCTTTGGACATCGTGCAGTCTTGCATGGCAGTGGTTGGTGAGGAGTATACACCCATGGTTCATAGCAGTGTAGGAGATGTTGAGGATGAGGTTACCTCCATCTCGGTCACAGGATCAGTTGATACAGATAGGATGAGTGCACTCGATGAGAGTTGCAGTGAGCCACGCATTGCACCTGGTTCTCATGAGACTAGTCCCGCGATAGGTGATGCAGGGCAGATCGTTGATAGTTCCTGTGACATGGTTGTTGATACACTGGAGAGTTGTGTGACAACCCTTGATACTTGTCCATCTTCACAGCAGATATTCAGAGTCTCATCCAGTTGGGAGATTGGTACTTGTGTTGATTTGTTTCCCTCTCCTGGAAGCAAATCAATCTTTTCATTTGATACAGTTGACTATGGTCGGCAGCTCGTTGAGCCTAGTCAGGAGTACAACTCAGTTTATTATTCCAGCGATTCAGAGATGGATGATTCCGATCAGGATAGCGTGATTGTGCAGTTTGTAAACAATCCATTGTTTGAATTTGATGGCGGGGTGATCTATGATAACCCACTCTTCGAGTTGGACGCCGATAGTACTCTTGACATTAGTTCTGAGTTGGGTGATGATCGTAGTGTTTGGGATTGTTGCAGTGCATCGCAATTCCAAACCAAACTCACAGAGGAGTTCAATGACGTGTACACGGTGAGGAGTGCTTACAGTTTTGTCTTTGATCCACCTGTACATGATTCGATGCACCATGCTTGTGCGCAGGGTGATTCTCTCGGTTCAGTTGAGGGGAGTATTTCCTTATTGTGTGCAGAGTTACCATCGTCACAAGATGGGATTAGCAGATGCAAGTACTTGACTCAGCAGTTTGCGGAGTGTTACTTGCAGGGGCAGCAGTCAGTCATTTATCATGCCGATATGTATTCGTCAGGGCTTGATACGGCTATGTTGCAGATTTTTCATACAGGTGCATGGTTACCGGGCGACTATGGTGTTAGTTGGCATGATGGCACGGACAGTTATTACATCCATGAGGGTTTAGCAGAGGACAGGGAGAGATTCAGGATAGTAGATGTTTCTAGTAGCTTTTATCTCTGCATGACGGATGGATGTAGATTTATATTGTATTGGGATCACGGTGGAGACAGTGTTGGCACCGAGTTGTGGGTGGGTCCCAGTGATTTACTTCACTATTCTCAGCATGGTGAGGTTGGAGGCAGTAGAGCGCAGTGGCAGCCTGAGGAGGACCGTCACGACAGACTCTTACGCTGGGTTTGGGATCCAGGCATTGATTGCGCAGTTGAGTTTGATGCCGCTACAGGAGATAGTTCGAGATGTGTGGGACATTACACAGTTTTCTTTTTGGGGCCTTCCGAGGAGTTGTTTGCAGTTGAGATTGCTTGGGGTCAAGCAATTTTAGGGAGGGCGGACTGTCATGTCCCCGTTTTTGGCGAGCATCAGTAAACGTGAGGTTGGCCTATCATGAGACCCTCGTCGGCTGACTGAGTGGTTAGAGGGTCGTTTCGGCGCTTGGCTCAGCGTCTGATTGGCAGTTTTGATTGATTGGCTTTCGTTCGGGCTCATTCGGAGACCTTTTGCAGAATTGCTATTTTTAGCAGTTCCTGGCAGGCAGAGTGGGACCACTGCTATTTTTAGCAGTTTGAGATTGGCAGCATCCGAAATCACTTCTGAGTTCGTCAGCATCAGACGGATCGGTAATCGGATGATTTATGAGGAAGATATTAATATTTAATTATATTGATTAAATATTAATTATTTAATGTTTATAATATAAAGTTATAATTTAAAATTATAACTTAAGTCATCTGCTTTGAGGGGTGCGCCCAACATCAGGAAAGGGGCCATTTCGCATATTAAATTTATAATTTAATATTTGCCTGAGACTTTTGCAAATAAAAGAATTAAAAGTTGAAATATATTAAATTTCCCTATTATTAAGGAAATCGCACTTTTGTGCAATAAAGGGGTTTTGCATTGGAAAAATGTGCAATTATGACATTTTGAGAATCAGAAATTGATCAAGTCTTTGCCAGAGCACTGAGACCTTAGGGTTTCGTCTCGAAGTCGTCGGAGAACGAGCCATCTCCTTCGAAACAGTTCAGAGGGTGTGAGATATCACCCGATTTACTGCCAGTGAGAGATTTCTTCATCCAGAGGAAATCGTTGAGCTTCACAGAGAATAAATCTACAGGGTTTACAGAGGATTCTTAATCCAGAGGATATTCTTGCAGGTTAGGCGCACAAGTTCTATGCATCCAGAGACACCAGAGAGAGAGAGCCGTACACTTTGATTTAATTTGCTGTTTGCTGCTCCAGCCGTACTGTTTCTGTACTGGCCGTACATCTGCAAGCTCTTGGAAATTCAAATCACAGAGGTTTTGTTTGGGTTTCGATTCAGAAAGGTTATATGCTTTTAGGCGCCCATGATTGGAGATCTCTGGAGTTCTAAAAGAGGCCGTACTATTTTATTTTAATTGTTGTTGTGTAGTGTCAGGCCGTACCAATCATGTACTTGGCCGTACTATTGAAGAGAGATCTATATTCTTATTCTCCAGCGTCAAACTCTTCAGCTTCCATCTTCTGAGTTTATCTCACAGAGAGCACTATATCCAGGGATCTAGAAATTGAATACAAGAAAGCCGTACTTTCTGCAATTTAATATTGCTGCAGGCCGTACCATTTGTACCAGGGCCGTACCAATTGATTAAAGGCATATATCTTCTTGTAAGTTGGTCGCTGGCATTGTGGATAGTTAATGAACTCAAGTTTGGGCGCATACTCTTGGACACCATCAGAGATCACCATACCGAGGGAGAACAAGCTCTTCATCTCAGCCGTACCAGATTTCTGAGCATCTTCAGTTTGCTGTTCACCAGGTTTTTACCTTAATAAAATCTGAAATCTTCATTGCATGTCATCAGTACTATGTTGTATTGAACTCATAAGAGTAATAGATGAAACGCTTTCAAAATACCTTGTATTTGTGATGCATGTTGGTCATTTAGTATATTTAATAGAATTTATTATTCTCTCCAAGCAAAATCGCCTTCATCTTTATTTCATGCAAAAACGTCAAAAAACAGTCAAAATTGCAAAAACCTTCAGAAAAACATTAAAACCATCGACATGAGGAACGTGGAAACCGGGTTTCTACACGCCGCCCTCGCTTAAGTAAAACTTCAAAACTAACTGACAAGCTCATTGCGGAGCTAGCTTCATTCTGCACAAAAGCTCTTGGAGAGCACTTTTCCAAAAATCATCATCTGCTAGGTTAAAATCATGGGCGCTCTTGGCCTCAAGAGATAGCCATTTTTCAAACTAGCTAAATCCACACTTAATCCCCGGTTGTGGGCTATTGATAAATTCTCTAACCCGGCTGAGGTATGTAACAGAAAGCTAGAAGCATCACGGATAGGATGAATATTTGAGATCACCAAAAAGACTGTATTTAAGGCTCCAAAACCTTGGGCGCCCCTAACCTCCAAGGGTGCTTTTGTTGTTTCTTTGGCATTTTTGACCATGATTAGACATTATGTTTGACTCCTGATTTCGACAGTTCAACTCAGATTAACCTGCTGACGGATTCGTTGTGAAGCTTGATCAAGTCTGAGACAAACATTCTAGGTATCATTTGATCAGAAACCTTCATCTGGTACCTCAAAAAGATGGGCGCCCTTGGCTAGGAGGCGCACTTTTCTGCCTAGTGTTATTCATTTTTCAAACTCCCTCTTTTCATATTCAATCTACCGTATTAGGTGCTAGACAAATCTTCTGGACTCGCTGGTAGGCTCATCGTGAAGCTAATAGTATTTTGGAGAAGTCTTCTTGGAAGTGACAAATCTCAAAAATGAAATTTGGGCCTCTGAAATCTAGGGGGGCTCTTTTGCTCTAGAGTTAGAAAAATTTCGATGATTTTCACCTCGATGAAAAATTTCATCCGAGACAAAGCATCATTTTGAACATATCTTGCCATAGATTCTCCATTTGAGCGTTTTAGGCTTAGATTTCAACACCTGGTCTCTGGCCATTTGCCATTAACAACCTCAGAGGTCCTAACTTTTCACCTGAAAAAGCGAAAACTACCCACCAGAGTTAAACTGACTTTTAACTAAATCCGACTTCACCATTGTCATCGTGAAGTGAAATAAGTCAATCAAAACAATTTTCAGTCAATTCTAACAAGTTTCAATTTTTAGCGTTTTTGACCTAAACACAAGGGTCTAGAAACCCTAATTTTCAACTTTTTCAAATTTTGCCAATATCTTCCTGACATCAAATTGACTAAAAGCCCATACTTGATTTGCCCAAAATCTATGTTTTGACATCATTTTTACAAGGTTTAAACCATTTTAAGCAAAATGCCTTAATGAAGCAAAAAAATTGGTTTGGGTACAAAAATGAAATAGATTTTTGGGAACATAAAATTACTTGAAAATCAAGAATTGTAAATATGTTTTGCATATGAGTACAATAGAATAGCTGTAGATTGGTACAAGTTAGGAATGCCAATTTATGCTTTGTTTGGATTGCCTAGCAACATCTTTAAGGGTGGTCATTATTAGATATGAAGGGGCATTTGTAGGAATGTTTATATACCTCAAAATTATACCACCATTTCTTGCTGATATTTTTTTCTTCTTATGGAAAGTAAGGTTTCAATATGATTGTTAGTAATGAGATTAATTTGGTTGAGATGTTTTTTGCATAGTTCTAATCTCCATGCCATTTGATTTGTCATCATTTTGCTCAACTATTATTCTAATCTCCATGCAATCATTTTTCTCAACTATTATTATTGTTATCATTTGGCTCAACTAAAATTCTAATCATTTTGCTCAACTATCATTCTAATCATTTTGCTCAACTATAGTTCTAATCTCCATGCATAGTTCTAATCTCTGATTTTGTTCTACACAAGGGTTACTCCCTTTCATATCCATCAGGAAAAAGTGGATTAAAAACTGCAAAAATACATATCATACAAGGGAAGTTGCCTCTCTTAACACAGAGGGAGACTGCCTGTTCCAGGCAATTTCTCACATCTGTTTCATGTCTTGTCACCATCTGTCAGGCTTGAGTCAGAAAATTTAACAGAGTTAGCAGTGACAAAATTTTGTGATAACAAGAGATAATCTATGAATGCGCCTTGAACCTAGTAGGTTGGAATAGTGGAAGAAATAAAGATTCTAAGACAATTAATCCAACTTTTTATGATTTAGCAATGTGCGCATAGTTGAAATTGCATGAAACTGTCTGTTCCATTGAACTTCCAGCATCCTGAGCACTTTTTGTCATCATCCATTGGGCTCAAGTCAGAGAAAATAATACAGGTTGCAGTGACAAATATTTTCGCTAAAAAGAGATAAAGCATGAATGCACCATGTATAAAGTCTTTGAGAAAAAGGTAGGATGGAATAGTGGAAGGAACGAAAAGATAAAGACAACTAATCCAACTCTTTTTGATCTAGGAAAGTGAGCATTGTTAAAGAACTAGATTTTGGGAACATAAAATTACTTGAAAATCAAGAATTGTAAAGATGTTTTGCATATGAGTACAATAGAATAGCTGTAGATTGGTACAAGTTAGGAATGCCAATTTATGCTTGGTTTGGGTTGCCTCGCAACATCTTTAAGGGTGGTCAATATTGGATATGAAAGGGCATTTCTAGGAATGTTTATATACCTAAAAGTTATACCACCATTTCTTGCTGATATATTTTTTTTTTACTTATGGAAAGTAAGGTTTCAATGGGATTGTTAGTAATGAGATTAATTTGGTTGAGATGTCTTTTGCATAGTTCTAATCTCCATGCCATTTGATTTGTCATCATTTTGCTCAACTATTATTCTTGAATTTTCTACTCATGCCTTTTTATGTTCCTTTTTCTTGTTTCTGTTATCAATTGTGATATATAGTATTATTCCTACAGATTCTGGATATTCTGAAAGAAAATGGGTGCAGATCAACATTTTTTATCATTGGGAGTAACATGGATGAATCTCCAGAACTCGTACAGAGAATAGTAGCAGAAGGTATATTTTCCAATCAGCTTAATTTGTTCATTGAAGCAATCTTACTTGACCATGGCCTGCTTTATTTTGATATTGGGGGCCTAAAGTAATCAGCTCTTTGCTTCCTATTACATCCAAGTTCTCTCTTAAGGGTTGAGATAGATTTAACTGTAATTAAGAACACAGTTTATCATAAACAACTACTTAATGCTCTAATGTTATGACTTGTGATACTGTAATTAAGTACTAAATTGGCTTTCATGTGGCTTGTCTGGTCCTTCGAAATGGTCTATACTAGCATGATTGGATAAAAGGAAATTAGTCCACAAACTTATAGGAAGCTGCTTGAAGGTTGTTTGAAGCTATGTAACATGACATTATGATCTACATAGAATGTGGTTGAATAATTGGTAATAGGGCTAACCTTGCACCCCTTAAGTAAAGGTTTTTGGGTATTTATAAGACATAAACTTATGTCTTAACATA
>VDFB02003824.1:0-69218 GCA_007258455.2 Sequoia sempervirens | reverse complement strand
TGCCCACAACAACACCATCAAAAGGATCCAACACCCCAACTTTATCCCCTTCTTGGATTTTATCAATACATTTCTGCAAAAATAAAAAAAATACACATTATATTGAGATATAAAACATTTGATAATACATAGATAAACATTTGATAAATATTTATAAGAAACTAGAAAATGATGATAGGAAACTTAAAACCATGCACTTGACATATTAAACAAAAATTAACTTCCTACTATTTGATACAGAATGGACATTAGATATAGAATGTGTCCATATGTAAGTTATATGTTCTCCCTTATTTCCATAATCTATGTATACTAGCTAATTACACTTCACTACTATTCTAACCAGCTTCTATCACATAGGTAATGATTACCCTTATTTACATAATAAAACAACTATTACTTACTTGAATAGTACTTAATTGCATGTGGTTTCATAACACTTACCTTGAGTTCAACACCACTACTACTATGAATATCATGCACATTCTTGTCAATTTCAACATAATCACTATCAACATTGACATGAAATTGTGTAGCTTTGCAAAGAGCTCTATTGATAGGGCCTTTTTATTTTTCGTTTTGCTTTCATATAATTACTCTGCATGTGGTTTAATCATCATGTAAAAATTAATATAAGTCAAGTAAAGAATGAAAAAGCTATACATTTTTTTCTAAAAGAACATTTTAAGCATGAAGAATGACAAAACATTTGGACAGATTAACTTACAACTTAAAGAATGCAAAAGCTATAAATTTTTGTCCAAAAGAACATTTTAAGCATGAAGAATGAAAAAACACTGGGACAGATAAATGACAACTATTAAATTACCTCAACCTTAGCACAACTATGAATGTGTTGCACATTCTTGTCTAGTTCATCATGATCACTTTCAATATCGGCGGCTTTGTTGACATCAAGGAATTTTTGTTTTCATGCTGCTTTGATGAAATTGCTCTGTATGTGGTTTAACCATCATGCAAAACAATATACAAAGCATTCAATAGTCAAGTAAAGAATGCAAGCTATAAATTTGTCCAAAAGATCATTTTATAGATCACTCCAACAATAAAGAAACTAGGTTGGATTCTCCTACACTCAGATTTAAATCTACATATTAAGAGGCATTTGTATACATAATTTCCAAACAAGAAGAAATGAGATCAATAGAGCCTCTTACCTCATCTGAATCCTTGGAATTATGCTCATTCCATGCAGAAACTATGGGCTTAATGGAGGTAACCAATTGTGAAACTTTCTCAATGAGACCGTATATGCAACTCATTACATGTTGGTACCCTTCATTTGAGTTGACATGATATGGAGAGGCTCTTACTGGTCATCTAACATATGGCTATGAAATCTCTGTTGACAAACTATATTTCCACTTCATCCCACTCTTAGATTTACTAGGATCTAGTGCTGCCATATAATTGATAATATCTTCTGCACCTACTTCTCTATTACTATTTTCCACCTAAAATACAATTTCAATTTCAACCTATATTCAGTTCAATAAAAAATTGAAATAAATAACACAATGTAAATTGAACCAAAAATCCATACACTTACTCCAAATTTTTCCATTTTGGCTTGCAACCTGCCTTGGCCAAATGTATATCCAACCCTCACATTATCTCTTGCTCTCTTGCCTTTATTACTATTTGTCAAATATTCTTCAGAATGCATACTTTCTTTCAATGCCTCCCATGGAGTCTAACCTCTCTTCTTCCTCCATGATTGTTTTTCTACAATTGTATCTAAAATTCTTCATCAAAATTCTCATCTTTTGCTTGTAATATTTTCTATAGATTTGTCCACCAGTAGTCTCAAAAGCATTTTTCATTTTTTGTATAACATTTTCCACACCTCGTGGATATTTCTCTACAAAATTTGATTTACAAATATCCAAATGGTTCTTACATCTTACACCCAACTCGAAGGCCCACCTTGCAGTATTTGGCCCAATGGGCTCACCATCTTTTGATACCTCAACTAAGAATGACTTCTTTCCTTCTAATTTTATTTCCTTTGCATTCCTCTCTATAGATCTGTACAAATCTTGACTCAATCTTTGTCTTTTGACAAAAGCAGACACATCTTCTATTAAACCACTACAAATATTTATGGCTAATCCACTAGTTCCATCAAAAGATGTAGATGTAATAGTGCACTTTGAGGCACACCAGATGCAAGCGATATCTCTTCATGACTTTCATTAACCTAAACTTCTTGCTCCTTGGCCACATCAAGTGTGGCATGAGAAGGTAGATCAATATCAGTCTCCATAGATTTCACTTCAAACACATCCTTTAATCTTGAATAAATCATTTGCAGACTTACTATTCCTTTGCTCTCATTTTTTTCAATAATCTCTCTTAGATTTTGTGTTAAGAGATCATCACGATGTTGCACATCACCATGTGCTATATCAAGATGTACATCACCATGTGCTATATCAGGCTGCACATCACTATGTGCTATATCTAGCTACACATCACCATGTGCTACATCACGCTGCACATCACCATGTGCTATATTAGGCTGCACATCACCATGTTCTATATCATGATGCACATCATCACAAATTTTATTTTCACCAACTTCATTTGTTGAATCATAAATGTGTTGGCTTCTACGAGTTCACGACGCTTTAACTTTTCTTTCCTTTTGTTTTTTTTCCACATTTTCTTTGCACTCTTTTTCTTGCCTATAAAACAAAAAAATATATCATATTATGTCTTCTATACTTAAAGTTCTTGCCTATAAGATTTCATTAAACACTATTAAACAAATAATATACTACTTAGTGGATTTACAACTTACCTATTTTTCAAACCAAGATGCAATAAATATTCATTATTCTTGGCCACATTTTCTCCATGAAAGCGCTCATAACCTGTCACTAAAATTTCAACATTATGATCACTATCATCTAATTTGCACCTTAAATTATTTTTCATCATTTCTTGAAGTCCAAATAAACAATAATGTATAAATCACAAAGAAACAACAAATGTTCCCTAAAAAACCAAACATATACTTGATACACTTGATCTGAATAACAAAGAAAAATCAAATTGGAGACAGCCACACAATTGTATTCAATAATATCAACAAACAAATGAAACCAAAATTTTAGCCATCAAATTATAACTTCTCCATTTATCTTCTTCAAAATGGTTTTACAATACGTATCAAAAGTCTTTTCTCTTCAAAAAATTATCCTACTACTAATGATTTTTTGATTCGGTCTTGGTTTCCCTTTTATAGAAAGATAAGGGAAGCGACAAGATTCAAACCATTTCATTTCAAAAAATGTATTTTCAGTTACCTAAATCAAAAGGTCTTAATTATTGTTATTTACATATGGTTACATAAAAGTAATGAAAGATAAGAAATGAAGAGAAACCATCATATGTTGAAGTCTAGAGCACTCACAAGACACCAAAGTCTGTTAGTCATCATAAGGTACCCGTGGTTATTCAAATCTGGCAAGGTCCTCTCTCTATGATAACATCTTCAATGCTTGGTACTTCACAATTTCTGACACCAAGCCTATTCTTCTGGGGGAGCCAAATATTTCTGCTCCCATTTGAACATTGTATAGTCATTAGGCCATTTATATTCTTGGATCTATGATATGTTGGCAAGGTGACTTCTCCATCTGTTGTCTAACAATCTAGTCTCTGCAATGAACTTTGAGTATCCAAAATCTAGTGCAATCATCTCATCCAAAAGAAAATTAAAACTATGGACTACTTGTTTGAACTCACTTTTCCAACTGGTGAAATCTTTTAACTGACCATCTTCTCCAAGAATCCTAGGCATAAATCACCGGTTGATTGTATGGAAAAATTCTATTCTTGTAGTGATATTTTGGCTCTCCCCTGACACATACTAGGACTCATCAATCACCAATTTCACCATCCTTTGTGTGGGCTTTAAAGTTGTAGGTGAATCCACACTTCTCTGTAAGACCTTTCATAATTTTCTCAATGTATGATGGATGGGTTGTCATTTCTTAAACAAAGGATCCAAAATGAGAGCATAGGCTTTCATCTGTTCTATTGCTTAGGACATGAAAGTATAACATTCATGCACATTTTCTACCTTGTCTATCACCATCTTGATTTTGTGCTCCAAGAATTTTTCTTATGCACCATAGAATTGTTTCCTTACTTCCTTTTTTGTCTCCTCATTGCACTTCTTTAATCTTTCTATTTCTTGCTTCAAGGACTCTATTTGAATAATGGAAACATCAATATTTTGGGTTGAGGGATGGTACACTACCATTTTAGTACTTTGAGAAGGGCCTACCCCTTTTAGTTGTTGCTTTAGCTTCACATTCTCCATAAACAACCTGTTCACTTCATCATTCATATCTGTTTTTTCTTTTTCATATTTTGCAATTTTATTCTCCAAACTCTTGATAGTTGCTCAAGTGAACATAATAGAATGCATAGTCATGGTAGCTACTTCTAATGCTGAGGTATCTTTGGGGGTCTTGACCATTGCACTCCCTCTCATTTCTTGCACAATGTCCAACAATTTTTTCTTCTTTTTATTTTTCTGCTTAGCCCAAAAGGCTAAGGTCTCAATTCTTGGATTATATCCTATCCTGCTTATGCCTTCCTCTGAATCAAACTCAACCATTAACATGGGGTTTTCTTGATTTCTTACCTGATCAAGTAGGAACATCCTTTTCAAATCCATCCCAAGTATAAGCAAGATATTTCTTTTCAACACCATTTGCATAGCTTCTTGTGTACTAATGTCAACATCATTTATCCTCAATTCATTGAAAGTTTGGGCCACAATTTGATCATCCTGATATTCCTCTACATCCATCTTGTTTATCTCAACCCTGTCCTCAAAATATTTCATTTTCATTTTAATCCAAAAGTCTTTGAATTATGGGGTATTGATAAATTATTCATCCATGAATCTGAGGGTTGCAATCATTCTTTCATCATCATGCATCTCCTACTCACCTTGTGCATACATATCCACCCTCGCCTCTAGCTTGTGTGCTTCAATTTCATGCTTTTGGAGTGGTTGATCAACTTCAACATCATCATTTAAGTGCTTTAGCACACTGGCCACCTCCTTTGTATCTCCAACCTCTTTGCTTATCTTGTATGATACAAGGGGATTTGGCTCTTTTACCCTTTGTCTCTTGGGCCCTAATTGCTCTAGAGGTGATTCTGGAGAAGTATATTGCATTGATGTAGTGTCTGGAGGGGGCTCAAAGATTACAAATCTACTTGGTCTTTTGGTAGGCAATTTGGTGGGCTTCTCCAACTCTACTGTTGATTTACCATATAATTTCTCAAAATTATCAATCATTTGGTTGATCCTCTTGAGGGGATATATTTCATCTACATGAAATCCCAAGAAATCAATGTCTGTCTTCCTCTTTTCTTCCTCTAATTTTGTTAATATCTTCCATTTTCTTCTCCTCTGAAATACTTCTTGGGGAGTCAAGAAGTTTCTTATCACACCCTCATAATCAACCTCATGGGTGATCCCAGCCTTACTGAGGATTTTTTGCCTCACAAAATTCATGTGGCCTTCAAGGTCAGAGACCCTTTCTCCCCTAGACTTGAAAGAATATCTTGTTTTCAAATAGTGTTGCAACTCCTCAAGAGTATTAGATCCAACAAACAATTCTTCACATATGGTCAAGTTAGGAATGAATGTTCCTTTCTTCTATTTATGCATGACCTCCTTCTCCATCCATAACATTTTCCACATAAACTCTAAGAAATCCAACCAAAGAGGAACAAACTTGGGCAAAACATGTGGGGCTTAGGGACATCCATATACTCTTATTACTGTAACATCTAGCAAAAAGAACCAACCACCAATGTTGTGGGTATGCCCTTGCTCTAGCCTCAATGCCAAGGGTCTTAACAGTTTTAGTATTGATGTATGTAACCTTGGTGATATATGACCAAGCACAGACATAATTCTTACTACAAAATCATCATGAAAAATCACATAGTTTCTCCTCTTGCATCTATTGTTCCATATATAACACCAATTTTGAATAGGAAACTGATCACACTGTTGATCAACCATTCCCAAACACATTCTCCTAGTCCATTTATCACTATTCTAATATAAAATTAGGTGACACAACAAAGAGTAACATCTGAACGTGATGGGGGCTTTATCTTCTCTTACTTGCAAAAATCCTTCATGCAATGCTCTCTCAATGAATGAAGTAAAATCATACTCAATATTTGTCTCAGGGTTTTGGATCCTCATGGCCATAATCATTAGGAAAATTGGTATCTTCTCTTGAGCATCCATTCCAAGAATTTGACACAAGGAAAAATAGGTTATCTTAAAATATATTTGAAATTTTTCTACAAGAAATGGCTCAATGCAGGAAGAGGAGATAGGAATTCTTCTATTATTTTCACCCTTCTTCATGTGCATAAGGAGTTCATTACTCCTATAAGTTTCCCTCAACCTATTGTACTCCTCCTCACTTTTCTGCAAGTCTATTTTTGCAAGGACTTGTTTATTCAAGTTGAAACACTCTACAATGGAAAACTTGGTTAATACCACTAGTAGTGAACCATCTATCATCCTTACGGTTCTGGTGGCTGGATGATAGTTTCGTGCCAATATTATAATGAATTCAACATCTATAAAGACATTCAGGACTAGTAGCTTGGCTAGGTCTAGAGTCCAAGGGTTCGACACTTGGATTTTTCCATCTCTTTTATCATAAAAATACCAAAACAAATCCCACCCAGAGATGGGAAATGATTGTATCTCGACACCCATGAGCTATGTCTCTAAACACTTTCTTAAATCCTTTATTTGTTGAATCAGGTAAAATTTCTAGTATGGATTGTTGAAAAGGCCTTTTTTCACCTTGAGTTCTTCCTTCTTACTCACAAGTTCACTCTTCTTAGGTGGCATGGTGTAAAATTTTTACTTCTTGTTGAATTTTCTAAACCCTTAATTGCAAATCCTAGTCGACCAAATGCTTTAGAATTGCTTACAGAGAGTGTTCATGCACTTACCTAGTGATATAGTAGTTGCAGAGATTTTCTTACTTGAACTCCTTAGCTCCTGGCATGATGACCCTTTTGCAAATGATTACAAAAAATGACATCAAAATATAATTTATTTTGAACTCAGTCATTTTGACATTACTGTCTACTTCATTCAAAATATTTTATAATCTGCCCATATTTTGATTTTGAATATATGTCATTGATCTTAGAAGATCAAATGGTTCATGATATTCAAATAATTACTATTATAGTTGACATAAATTCCTTTTCCAACCACCCCGCGTCACTTCTCTTAACCATTGGGAGATGGCAGTGTCACGTAATATACTCATTTTGGCTATCCCACTATACTGCAAGCTTTATTTATGTTATCAATTTTCTACTATGAGACTATGGTTCTCATATTTCCATACCGCACACTTCTTTTATGTTGTAGTTTGTTCACTACAGGATGATAGGTTAAACATCCTCATACCTGTTAGAGTACAAGAAACATTAAGAGGGGGGGGGGAATCAGTGTTTCAATAATCAAAGTCAAATTCAATTTTTTTTCAAAATAGAACTTCTTTATAGTTTAAAGAATGTACTCAAATGCGATAGCCAATATCAAATTTTTAAACCACATGAAAAACTCAAAAGAGGCATAATACAAAAGAACCATAACACAATATTTTCATGAGTGGAAAACTCTCATAGGGATAAAAACCACTTGGTAAAATGCCTCACTAGCTTAATAAATTACCATTGATTATAGAGCCTCACTGGCTACAAAAAATGCCTCACTGACAAAGACTCACTAGCTACACAAAATCCCTCACTGGCTACACAAAACTGCCTCACTGGAAAATATCTATGGTCTTACTGACCAATCTCCATTAAAAGAAAAAACACTATTTTAGGGGGTTACCCTATTACAATACAATCCACTATTAATCTAACCTATCTCTGCATCAACAAACTTCATTTCCTTTTTTCACACACATCACTACACTATTATGTAAAGGACAACATCTAAACTTCTATATGCTGTTATCTCCTTAATCAACCTTCAAAACACCTTAGACAACAAGACCACCAACTCTTTTGAAGAAAAAAATAATCAGACCTACAGACTACTGTTTTGTTTACATGAATATCAAATCTTCAATTTCCCTTCAAGTCTGTCACTAAGAAAGAAAGACCACTACAAGTAAGTAGTGACATTGTAACATATACATGTGAATATCTGGTG
Organism: Sequoia sempervirens; assembly: GCA_007258455.2. Classification (NCBI taxonomy): domain Eukaryota; kingdom Viridiplantae; phylum Streptophyta; class Pinopsida; order Cupressales; family Cupressaceae; genus Sequoia; species Sequoia sempervirens. The sequence continues at coordinate 60,952 of VDFB02003824.1, read as the reverse complement.
TAGGAGCACCTTTGGTCAACAAAGGTCAAGAAAGGTTGTTATTGAGTAAGCTTTAGGATTTGTTGTGTTTTGAGTCTTAATAAGGTCTAATGAGACCACACTTGATGTAATTGATCAACATTGAGGTCTTTTGAGTCCATGTTATAGATGTTGCAAAATCATGTTGAGGAATTGTCTAGATTGACAAAAGATGTTAAGGTGGGTGAAATGTTAATTTTCTTGTGTAGGGTCATGTTTTAGGGTCTAATAAGGTCTAAAATGATCATTTATAATGTATTTGGGTGATTTTGAGTCACAGGTGTCAAATTAGTTAAAGTTGCACAAAATGTGAAAATGTTGTCATAGACAAAATTGACAAAAAATGCAACTTTCTAGGAATTTGAAAATTCATAGAATTTGAAAGGTGGTTATAAATATTGGGTAGTTGGAAACTGATTGGAAAATTTATTTAAAGCCTCTAAAGGCTCAAACAAAAGGTTGTTGAAGCTTTGTATTGAATAATACCATTCATAATACAACATTTTATGCTAATTCTCTGTGTTTTCTGGACTTTTCTCATTCTGTACGGCCCGTACAATCTTGAATATGCTATGAATTCATTTGTAATTCATGGTGGAATGTATTAACTCTCAATTGAATCAATTTTGAGATACTTTTATTGAAATTTGTTGGAGATCTTTGTACATTTCTGAAACAACCCTGTTTTCTTATAATTAAGGTTTTGATTGAAGTTTAAATTATGAATTAGTCATTCCACCTACTGTCTTGATCTGTTGCTTGGTGGAATGACTCATCTGATGGAAGGATAGGTGTTTCTATGTGTTTGTAGGTAGGGGAGTTGAGATTGTATGATTTGGGTGATGCCCTAGGGTTAAATAGTGCATCTTTCCATATGAAAATGGGGTGTCAATGAAGGGTTTTGAATAAACAGTGAAGGAGTTGTTTATTTGTTGGTCTCGTGAGTTTTTCCAAACCATTTAGAGTCTGTTGGAAGAAATTTTGAGGTTCTATAAGCCCGAGAGTTGTGAGATTGAATAAACCCTTGGTATTTTGCATGTAGAGTGAAGGTTTCATGGAAAAGTGTATTAGAGGTCAAAAACTTGAGAACTAATGGTGGATTTTGTCATTTTGATACATAAATAAAGACTTTCCATTGAGTTTGGGTGGAAATTTGAGGATTTTGAGGTACCTCCTTTGTAAAAGAGGGATAATTGGTGGTTTTAGGATAGGGGCAATCTAGTGGTTTGCAAGGTTTTCTCAAAGAAACCATAGGGGATCTTTTGGAAAGTGTCATTAGATCCTAAAGTGAGTCTCAATTGATGTTGAGTTGGCCTCTGTATGACCTTCTCTAAAATATATCTCCACAAGTTGAATTTGGAGGGCTATAAGCCTTAAGGAGAGTGGTTGAGTCAAGTTGAGTGAATTGAACTACAAAGGTTGTTTCCTTGTTTGAATAGGGTCATTTTGAGTTGGATAGGGAGTTTTAACCACCTTTCTTACATCTTGTGGTATTAGAGCTAGGTTATTAGATCTCTTGTTGGTAATTTGGTTGGATTTTGTAGGTTGGAAGGTGAAGATGCAATACTGTCAAGATGCCTCCCAAAGGAAGCATAGTGTCAAGAAAGATGGATGAGTAGACTAAAGAAATAGAATCCTTGAGAAGAGAGGTGGATGCATTGAAATCAAAAATTGGATTGGATATGGATGTGAGTGATACTCAAGAAGAAGAGACTTCCAGTGAAGAGGAAGAGATGGATCTAGATGATGTGAGGATGATGAAGCTCTTGAAGGCTATGAAGAAAGATGGACATAGAAAAATGGATGTGCCTATTTATGGGGGAAAACTAGATGGAGAAGAGCTCTTGGATTGGATAGGGGATTTGGAGAACTATTTTGACAGTGAGGAAGTTGATGAAGAACACAAAGTGAAGAAGGCCAAAACCAAATTGAAAGGACATGCTTTGTTGTGGTGGAACTTTGTGCAAGACAAAAAGGAGAGAAAGGGAAAGAACAAGATCACTTCTTGGGAGAGAATGAAGACAAAACTAAAAGGTAAGTTCCTTCCTTGTGATTATAATGTTCAATTACTCAAAAGATTACAAAATATTAGGAAAAAAGAACAAGATGTGCAAGCATACACTAAATAATTTTATAGGTTAAGTATAAGAACAAAGCATGAGGAGGATGAGGAAAAAAGAGTAGCTACATATCTCAATGGCCTAAGGTATAACATTTAAGATGAAATCAGTTTGTTGGCAACAAAAATAGTGGAGCAATGTTTTCAAATGGCAATAAAAGTAGAAGAAAAACTCAAGAGGAGACAAGAGAAGGAAACAAGAGGAAGAAGCAATACATCTAGGGGAAAAGGTACATTTTCAACACCAAGATAGTCCAAAGAAGATCTTGAAGATGTTGATTAAAGTAAAGAACAAGAACCTGAATCAAGAGGTGGGTGGAGAGGTGGAAGAACAAGCTTTAGGAAAAGAAGATATTTTAATGAGTTTTTCAGGCAGGTGTTATAAGTGTGGTGAGATTGGTCACCCTTTCTTCAAGTGTCTAGAGAATATTGGAACCACATCAAGTGGGGGAGAAAGGAAACCTGATAGGAGAGCCCAAATTTCTTATGAAGGTGAAGCTAAAAGCTCAAACTCCAATACTCTTCGTGCCACTCCTAAAGTTGGTGAGATGTTGATGATGAGAAGACAAACCTTGAAGACATCCATAGAGAGAAAATTCAGAGAAGAGCCTTGTTCAGGACTACTTGTAGATGCAAAAATAAGGTATGTAAAGTGATTGTTGATTCTGGATGCATTGACAACATGGTATCTAATGATATGGTGGAAAAATTGAGCTTGCAAAGAGTACCTAAACAAAAACCATATAAAGTTTCTTAGGTTAGTGAAAATCAAACCATTTTGGTGAGTGAACAAGCTACTGTTGAATTTCAAATTGGACCATATAGAGATAAATTTGTTTGTGACATCCTACCTATGAGTTGTTTCCATATTTTGCTTGGGAGACCTTGGCAATTTGATAGGTCTGTAGTTTATCATGGGAGACAAAACACATATAACATTGAAAAGGATGGGAAGAAATCTATTCTAACTCCATTGGTTGAGGAAACAAGAGAGCAAGGTGAGATTATAATGATAGGGAGAAAAGAATATGTGAGCAATGAGGAAGGCGAGAGTATGAAGTTTGCAGCTATGTCAAAGTTTGATATTGTTAGAACAGTGAATAGAAAGGATAAACGTAATGTGCAGATAGGGAGGGAGAAGAATGCTTGTGTGTGGAGAAAGAAAATAGATGAGAAAGTGTCTTAGGCTGATACAGAGTAGATTAAAGGTTGTAAGCCTATGGGAAGGAAAGAATTGAGTGGAAAGATCCTAGTTGGGATAGTTAAGTGCCTTGTAGTAGTGGATACAGAGAAGAAGCAATCTAAAATTGTTAGTACAAAAGTTTTTAAGGCTGAAAGGACAGAGGGTAAGAAGACAAAGGATTGTGATGTTGTTTGGATAGTGGAAAAGGTATGTGCAGGTCTGACAGAGACCACTAAATGCATTGCTACAAAATTTTGTAAGGCTGACAAAGGGAAAAATGAAGATAGGAAGGATACTGAGCAGAGAACTATGCATGAAGAATAGAGGAAGATGATGGCAGTTGATAAAAGCTTGTGTACAAATGTGAAGAACAAAGGAAGATGATGGCAATTGATAACAGCTTGTGTGCAGATGTAAAGGAAGAAGTGATAATAGAGTTGGATGATGGAAAAGTTGGAAAACACCCCACAGAGTAGAGTGCATAGTTGGAGCGAGAATCAAGGGATGGTATTGGAAAATATGATAAGGATAGTAAATAGTCGAAGCAAGGTGAACCTGTTGAAGGAAAGCATGAAGGTTTGAGCCAAGTGAAGAACAATGGAGGAAAAATTTCAAGATTCTTTCCAAGGGACTTGGAAAAGTTCTATGTTGGGGTGTATGGTGCAGGAGCACCTTTGGTCAACAATGGTCAAGTAAGGTTGTTATTGAGTAAGCTTTAGGATTTTTTGTGTTTTGAGTCTTAATAAGGTCTAATGAGACCAAACTTGATGTAATTGATTGGCATTGAGGTCTTTTGAGTCTGTGTTATAGATGTTGCAAAATTATGTTGAAGAATTGTCTAGATTGACAAAAGATGTTAAGGTGGGTGAAATGTTAATTTTATTGTGCAGGGTCATGTTTTAGGGTCAAATAAGGTCTAAAAAGACCATTTATAATGTATTTGGGTGGTTTTGAGTCACATGTGTCAAATTAGGAAAAGTTACACAAAATGTGAAAATGTTGTCATAGACAAAATTGACAAAAAATGCAACTTTCTAGGAATTTGAAAGGTGGTTATAAATATTGGGTAGTTGGAAACTGATTGGAAAATTTATTTAAATCCTCCAGAGGCTCAAACAAAAGGTTGTTGAAGCTTTGTATTGAAGAATACCATTCATAAACAACGTTTTCTGCTAATTCTCTATGTTTCTGGACTTTTCTCATTTTGAATGGCCCGTACAGTCTTGAATATTCTCTGAATTCATTTGTAATTTGTGGTAGAATTTCTTAACTCTCAATTGAATCTATTTTGAGAGACTTTCATTGAAATTTGTTGGAGATCTCTATACATTTCTCAAACAACCATGTTTTCTTAGAATTAAGGTTTTGATTGAAGTTTAAATTATGAATTAGTCATTCCACCTACTGTCTTGATCTGTTGCTCAGTGGAATGACTCATCTGATGGTAGGATAGGTGTTTCTATGTATTTTCAGGTAGGGGAGTTGAGATTTTATGATTTGGGTGATGCCCTAGGGTTAAATAATGCATTTTTCCATATGAAAATGGGGTGTCAATGAAGGGTTTTGAATAAACAGTGAAGGAGTTGTTTGTGTGTTGGTATTGTGAGTTTTTCCAAACCATTTAGAGTATTTTGGAAGTAATTTTGAGGTTCTATAAACCCGAGAGTTGTGAGATTGAATAAACCTTGATGTTTTGCAAGTAGAGTGAAGGTTTCATGGAAAAGTGGATTAGAGGTCAAAAACCTAAGAAATAATGGTGGATTCTTTCATTTTGATACACAACTAAAGACTTTCCATTGAGTTTGGGTGGAATTTGATGATTTGGAGGTACCTCCTTTGTAAAAGAGGGCTAATTGGTGATTTTATGACAGAGGCAATCTAGTGGTTTGCAAGGTTTTCTCAAAGAAACCATAGGGGATCTTTTGGAAAGTTTTGTTAGATACTAAAGTGAGTCTCAATTGATGTTGAGTTGGCCTTTGTATGACCTTCTCTAAAAGATATCTACACAAGTTGAATTTGGATTGCTACAAGCCTTAAGGAGAGTAGTTGAGTCAAGTTGAGTGAATTGAACTACAAAGGTTGTTTCCTTGTTTGAATAGGGTCATTTTGAGTTGGATAGGGAGTTTTAACCACCTTTATTACATCAATATATTTCACATTCTAAGCCATTGCACCGTTAAACTTATTCTAACTAAAAGTATTATTGTCTACAAAGACACATACTATTCATCATTTCTTCTATATGACAGTGCATACTATAAGAATCACAGTGATATAATGATGTGTATATCACTGTTACTCATGCTCCCTTTGGAATAGCATTAATGAAACATAAATCCAACTCTTAAACTTCCATCCTTATTGTTTAGGTGACAAAACAAACTCAACACAAGCAAAATTTAATTAATAACCTTCATTATCTCTACAAATGCAAAACTCCATGTATTTCTTACTTCTCACTATATTTTTTTCATCCTCTCATATCATATTCAAAAAATTCTCACACAAACTCACGTTTCACACACATTCAAAAAACCTCTGAATGCATTTTTTGTTTCTTCTACCAACATTCATTTTGTAAACAGCTGGAAAACTGTTCTTCACTAACAAACCCAATGACTGCCATTTTAAACACTGATTAAATTCTTTATCCAAGTATATCCATGGGTTTCTCAAAGAAATTATTAAAGACAACATATTGTCGTGCTTTTTATGTTATAGCTCAAGCCATATTCAAACTTTAATTAAGAGAGTAGAAAGAAAACAACATGTATAAAGAATCTTGAAACCCAAACCCTACAGTAGGGTTTTAGAACACTCCTTTGAACCATGAAGTGAAGAATTCCTATGAGCCTTTAGAGTTGAAACATGTGTTGTATTCAAACATTTTCAAACCTTCGTATAAAGTGAATCTCAATGATCACAACCTTTACCTTTGCCTTTGACACAAAATATAGTGCCTTCGTTTATACTAAAATAATCTTTGATGAAGTATAAACCACTAAGGTTTGGATCCTTAGAAAAGCATTAAGTCCTCTTTGATTTCCATTGACACCTTGTAATGAGTAATCCAAGGTATGTATCAAATACCTTGTCAACACCACCAAGACTGATCAACAACAAAAGTAACTTTGAATATCTCATGAAGAACTTTGTATCAAACACCCTTGTAACAATAAATAGCATTGAGAATCAAAGATAAATCTAGATGAACATCAAAAAATGAACCTTGTATTTGCACCAACACTCAACAACATAAATTGAACCTTGGCATATGTTCCTACCTTAACTTTGCATGATGAACCAAACCTACCTTGTCTCCATGAACTTTGACATCAATGAAAAATAATACTAATGCCAACAAACTCCCCCTTTGGCATTGATGTCAACCAAATATTGCACCTGCACACAGTTGCTCTTTCTCCCCCTTTGAAAAAAATGACAAAGTACTCTGGATTGCAAAGAAATCACCCCCCTGGAAATGAGGTCCTGACATAAACAACACTGTCAAAGTATCAAGAGCATCAAACCACTATTCAACAATATCACCAAGCACTATCACAATAGTTCACAAAGATTGTTCCAACATTACTGCATTTTCTATGTGTATACCTGCACTGTATAAGCAAGGAAGAATTACTAACCAAAAAAACACAACTTGCATGGCCATGCACTTGCACCATTTCAAACCTTAATCAAGTTAGCATTGTGAACACATAAGGTTTGTGATTAAGTTCCTACATTCAAACATAATTTGAACCCTGCAATGAGAATTCATATTCATAACACTGATATTCAAATTCATATGCACTCTCCTTCATTGTGCTTTGGTCTTCACTTTGTTGTAACACAACTCAAACACATTGCATACTAACCCATTGTCACTGGGAAGAGAGCACCATCTAAATGGTATAGAAAAAAAATGAGTCCCAAGAAACCCTTTATCAAATGTTTACTATGACAAGGAAATCATTGAAGTATCTAGAACAAAGTTGGCAAGAAACAAATCAAGACTATCTCAAGCAAAATACCAACAAATCATTGTCTCATATCAACACTAACAAAGATCTGAGAGTATCGAGCTTGTTCACTGACATGATACTATCTGACCACATCATACCACTATTACATAAAAATATATTGCCCATTGCTTCCTTGCATTGTGGTACCTTAAGATTGTCACAAGCATGTTGTGCATCAGTTTTTCCCTCTATGGATGATTGTTGTTTTTCTTTTGGAATACCTTGGAATGTCACCTTTGTTCTCTCTCACAAACCTTTCATGATTGTCCTGAGGTCTATCATCAATCCTTCATTGCCTTGATTTCATTAGCAATTTTTTTTCTTCTTTTATTTATTCCTCTTAATCAAAACTCTATCCTCGTATTGCAAAGGTTGTCCTTAACACAACTCTACCCTTAAATGAATGCCCCTTGTATGTGGCTTCCTTCCTTTACTGTGGTTTTCCTCCCCTCTAGACATAAATTTCATAAACACATGCAAGCATCCTTATTAGTATATTGTAATCATAAGTCATCTATCTTCTCTGCCTTATCTGTGTTCTTATCTTTTGTAAATGTCTTTGGATTTGCAACATCATTTTCTCTAAACAATATGAACCTTTACAAACCCAAATTTGTAGGTAAAGGTTCAGTATTTGATCATAAAGTTTCAAACAAAAACCGAACCCATGGAAGAAAGTTTTCTTAATAATATATCATGAATAAATGATTCTTTGGAAATAATTAAGAAGAACTTTGTATGATGGATTTTCTACCGCAATAGTTATAAGAACCCTAATGAGGCCTCCACGCTACCACTGTAAATGCTTTAGTGATGACACAAAAGAATAACTACATGTTAAGATTGTTGAAAGGCACACACCCCTCAGTGTTTCAAAGAGAGGTTTAATAACCTTCAGACCATTTGTAAATGAATGCACAATAATATTGATACCTCAAAAATCTCACTTAACACTATCTGAAAGTTCCTCTAATAAATACCCGTCTTTTCTTTCTACCTGTGTAATGTAGAGGCTTGTAGATAAAATTACGCATATTGATAGATAGATATTCTTGCATTTATACCATTTCTCCATGTAATAGGAATTTCTTCCTTCCTTCTTCAACACAATTCTTGACTCCATAGTGATGATGCTACAACAATAGACTGTTCTGCATTGATTGACCACCATTTTCAAGACTCTCCAAAGCTTTCCCTGTGTGTTCTTTTTCTTTTATATCTCTGTCATATACTGCATGCTTGCTTCATTTTTACTAAGCTTGAAGAACTCTTGAATTCTCCCATAAATTTTTTTTTCCACAATCCAATTGCCATTTACTTGAAACCAATAACAAACCATTGACATTAACATGATATTGAAATAACATGAAGTACTTTGCAAGAGAGAAATGATATATAACATGAAGTACTTTGCAAGAGAGAAATGATAACACTATTCACTATCAACACCGTTACATACTACCCTTGGAAAAATTGTATGTGACTTTGAAATCCTTGTCACATCAAACTATTAACACTATCCTTGCAAGCATGAAGCAACATGTAAGCTTTATCATTGGCATATCCAAACCCTATCATAGTCTGTTCACAACTACCATAGTTACTATTTAAACACCTTGAGTCACTCATGCTAAGGTACTAAGACAAGACTCAATACTCAAGATTTCCTATCAGAGCACTGTTAAGAGACATTGAAGACATATGCACTTGTAAACATTGCCACCAAGATACAATCCAAAGCAATCATCAAAATCATTAACTTGCTATGATGTTCCATTGTACCAAGGAAAATATTCTTATTCCATAGTTAGGTTTCTACTGTCATAGGTAAAAGCATTGCATGAGAAGGAAATATCACACTATTATAAACAAGCAAGCAAATTCACTATTATAGTCAAGTATGTCAAGCTCTCTGGCACCATAGCAAAATCACTATGACTTGACAAGAATCACTGTCAATCAAAGCCAAACAACTGAGCAATTGTTACCTCACTAATCCCTCTTAAGACTATTAACAATACTCCTTTGTGAAGAACAGGTTAAGCATGATGATGAACCAACATCCAATGAAAATATTGAATGACCACCTAGATCATTAGGAAAATGCAAATACTATGACCAAAAGAGCACCATCATGAAGGAATATAAAGTACAATATTGTTACTACCCTTGAGATGCACAAGACAAACACTGTCATTAATAGCATTGCACTTACTATCACTACACTGTGCATAATCTTACTTATAACTTCCTTGTCTTCTCTAGGGGCTAATGAGTAAAACACTAACCTGCTCCCCCTTATCCCATGCTAATCTTTCAGGCACTTTGTGATGTCCCTTGTGTGGTATGCACAAGATTAGTTTTTCCTTCTTCTTGACTTTGTTTTCTTCTCCACACTGATTTAGGATCTTTATTTTCCTTTCTCAAGATATTCTCTTGCTTTTTCTTGAACATGTAGTCTCTAGGTGGTTTCATCAACCTTCTTCTACACAGTTGTACTTTGTGCCCAAATATATTGCATCTATAACATAAAATATTGTAGTCTTGACCAAAGGAAAGATAGTTTCTTCTAAAAATTCTATGAGAAATTTTATTGACATTCCTTACATGATCATGTCTTTCACACATCCAACAACTTCTTGCTAGGTGACCAACATTATTACAGTTATAACATTAATTATTATAATTCTTATTTAACAAGTTATAAGAACTCTTATCCTTATTCCATCCAAAGCCATTTCTTGAGTGACTTCTACAATCTCTAGCTCTATGACCATAAACATAACATAAACAACAATAACCATAAAATTGAGAATAGTTGTACCTTATTGAATGGTATTGCCTGACAGGTGGAGATCTTGAGGTTCTATTTGTCCTTCTACCTTCATCAATACATTTATCTTTTGTCTTATCTTCAGGACCAATAGGATGATGACCCAAATCTATCTTCTTCCTTGGTGTATTTATGACTTTGGAACATTGTCCTTCTTCATAACCTAGACCAGTAGTGTCCTTATGATGCTTTTGTTTGCTTAACATGTCATTTAAGCATTCAATACTCTTTTCAAATTACAAGTTTTTGTGCAACTTAAAAGATGCCTTTTCCAATTCCTTTCTTAAAGAGACTGTTTCTAACTCTAGTTTTAGGCATTCATTAGTTTTGACTTCAAGATCATATTTTGTAAAATCAACTAGCCTTTTTGATTCTTCTATCTTTATCTTTAGGCTGATAATAAGTTTGTTAGACTCTTCAAGATCTAAAGAAACTTTTGCAAGATCTAAACGTGCATTGTTCTTGGAGTCTTTTTCATGTAGAAGTTGGTCTTCTAATCTCTGGTTCTCCTTTTTGAGTTGCTTGATCGTATCTAGAGCATACAAGAGTTCACCTTCAATATAAACCTCACTCTTGTCATCATACTCCTATTCAGATTCATCTTCACCCACAAAGAGGTCTCCTTCTTCGTCATCAATCTCAACAACACAATCATTCTCTTTATCACACTTTGTGCAAATTTTTCAGGGGTGATTCATGCAACAACTCATTACTTGACTTGACTGGGGCTTGATTTATAATATATTTCTTGGCATCTTTCCTTCCTCTATTTTTTTACACTTTCCCATAATACTCCACTACCAAGAACCCCTTAAGTTGGTTAGACTTATGCAAGGGTATGACTTTGATACCACTTGTTGGAGTATGGGAAACATTAAGAGGGAGGTTGAATCAGTGTTTCAATAATCAAATTCAAATTCAATTTTTTTTCAAAATACATAACTTCTTTATAATCATGAAAAGTTTAGTTTCAAGAATGTACTAAAATGTGATAGCCAATATTGGATCTTTAAACCACATGAAAAACTCAAAAGAGGCATAATACAAAAGAACCATAATTTTCATGAGTGGAAAACCCTCATAGGGATAAAAAACCACTCGTGAAAATGCCTCACTAGCTTAATAAATTCCCACTGGTTACATAGCCTCATTGGCTACTTTTTATGCCTCACTAGCAAAGCCTCACTAGCTGCAAAAAATGCCTCATTGGATACACAAAATGCCTCACTGGAAAAGCCTCACTAGCTACACAAAACTGCCTCATTGGAAAAGCCTCACTGGCTACAAGTATGCCTCACTGGAAAATACAACTGCCTCATTGGAAAGTAAAAGTACCTCACTGGTAAATATCTATGGTCTTACTGACCAATCTCCATTAAAAGAAAAAACACTATTTCAAGGGGTTACCCTGTTACAATACAATCCACTGTTCATCTAACCTATCTTTGCATCAACAAACTTCATTTCCTTTGTTCACACACATCACTACATTGTTATGTAAAGGAAAACATCTAAACTTCTATATGTTGTTATCTCCTTGATCGGCCTTCAAAACACCCTTAGACAATAGGACCACCAACTCTTTTGAAGAAAAAAAATAGTTAGACCTACAAACTACTGCTTTGTTTACATGAATATTAAACCTTCAATTTCCCTCTAGGTCTATCACTGAGAAAGAAAGAACATTACAAGTAAATAGTGACATTGTAACATATACATGTGAATATCTTTCACATTCTAAGCCAATGCATTATTAAACTTGTTCACACTAGAAGTATTACTGTCTACAAAGACACATATTGTTCATCATTGTTGCTTTATGACAATGCATACTATAAGAATCACAGTGATATAATGATGTGTATATAACTGTTATTCATGCTCCCTTTGGAATAGCATTAATGAAACATAAAGCCAACTCTTAAACTTCCATCCTTATTGTTCAAGTGACAAAACAAACTCAACACAAGAAGAATTTAATCAATAACCTTCATTATCTTTGCAAATGCAAAAATCCACGTATTTCTTACTTCTCACTATATTTTTTTCATCCTCTCATATCATATTCAACAAATGCCCACATAAACTCACATTTCACACACATTCGAAAAACCTCTTAATGCATTTTTTGTTTCTTCTACCAACATTCAGTTTGTAAACAGTTAGAAAACTGTTCTTCACTAACAAACCCGATGACTACCATTTTAAACATTGATTAAAGTCTTTAACCAAGTATATCCACGAGTTTCTCAAAGCCATTATTAAAGACAACATATCATCGTGCTTTTTATGTTATAGCTCAAGCCATATTCAAACTTTAATTAAGAGAGTAGAAAGAAAACAACACGTAGAAAGCATATTGAAACCTAAACCCTACATTAGTGTTTTAGAACACTTCTTTGAACCATGAAGTGAAGAATGCCTATGAGCCTTTAGAGTTGATAGTTAAGTTGAGATCATACTGCCATACCAAAGTTTTCATTTTATATAGCCATTGCTTATCACGGGGTATCAATATACTTCTATACTCAAGAGACCTGTCACTTCCATCCCATACACATCTTTTATGACTGCCGCGGTATAGCAGTATATGATTACATCTTATTTTCTACCTTGCCATACCACTGAGGGCCCTTATAACTAAACAACTACTCCTGCGAGGGTGTGGTAATGGATTTTTATGAATGTAAAGGCACTAGAAACATCTTACTTAAGCATATATGATGATTTCTTAAATCTTTGGAACTGTATGGGGCTTTTCAGTGTCATTCAAACCTAAAAGGTTGTTTGTTTATATGTCTGGTGAGCATTTTCAAGTAACACAAGGGTTCACTTATTGGTTTTAAATTTTTCCAAGGTGATAAAAATAGGTAAATTTTAGAGGTTAAAACATTGAGGAAGCGAGAAAGATAGTAAAGGAAAGTGGTATTATTTTTCTTTTGAACTTAGACTTGCATTCTACAATTTTGATTAACCAAGTTAGAAGCCAAAAGGACACTGTATTTTCTTCAAAGTTTGAGGTGGGTGAAGCAATAATAGGCTTTGGGTACTATCTTGGTTCCAAGGTATTAGCGATGTGGGGAGTAGCCCCAAGGACTCAAAATCCAAAATTTCTTGAGTTGGTTGAAGAAATGAGAGGAGGGGCACTAGTAAAAACATTGAAGAATACATCAGCAATAGAGGCCACAACATTAACTATGCATGATGCAATGTTTTCCCAAGCTAGAACATAGAATTTCGCTGAAGAAAATTAGAAGCTGATGGAAAATGAAGCAACATTAACTACTGGGTACAATGCAGGGGGGTAGACAAGGGGAGAAGCACTACAATTTGATGAGGAGATTTAAGTTAGGGGTTAATTGACCAACACCTTTTCCATTGATGTCAAAGGGAGAGAATTGAAGCAGTAAAATATAGCATGATCCAGAATAGCATGACAGTACTAAAGTTAGGGAGAGCATAACAGTAAGGGGGAGCATGACAAGGAATTCTACTTGTCTTTTCACACAAATTGCTTAATAGTATAGGTTAAATATTTTTTTCACCTAATGTTAAGATATCTTTATGTATTATTAAATCACAAATGTTCATTATTGTTTCCTTCACACAAGAATATTCAATGCATGTGGAGGATAGAAGCTATATTACAAACTAAAGCAATCCAAATATTAGAGAAATGGCTATAATTTATTGCCAAGATTTTAAAGAGTTGTTTACTTTCACAGGTATCTTGTTGCATTATTTGATACCTTTATACATTTCTTGCTTCTTTTTATATCTAGAAATTCTATACAAGTTAGAAAATTCTAACATCTAGAAAATATATAGGACACACAAGAAATTATATTCTAACTAAACCAAATTAATTTCAACCAAAGTAAGAAAACTAAGAAGAATGATTGAACCTAACTTTAAATGAACTTCAAATCACAGTGAACATCTCAGGTCTTGTATACAATGCACCAGCAGAATAATGATGATTACATTTAGAAATGTATTAGTAAAACAATAGTGAATAAGCACACCTATACTCAAATATTTATTACATTCAATAATAAATTACACCATGCATATAACCAAAGTTTAGGCGACAAGCTAACAAGTTAAGGTGACAAAACATCATCATAATCATCTACATTGCCAGCAAGATCAGAATCTTGATCACTCGCGTCTACATTTGCTTGATTTTCTTCCTCATCCTCATTTGTGACATGCAATACATTCTCTCTCCCAATCTCTTCGTTGGTAATCAAAATCTCTTCTTCAAACACTCCATCATCATCTTCATCCACTTCTTCAAATGTTTCTTGTAAATTAACATATTGCTCATTAGGAATTATATCGACAACTTCCATGAATTTGTGTTTTGAACAAGACTCTATTTGAATGGCATACAACCATCCCAGGCTTATTACATAATCAATTAGAAATGATTGGTTAATTTGAAGAGGGGAAACATATGGCTTGTCCGTCTCTGATAAAAATTATCGTGTATTTGCGCGTACAAATCCATACTCATCAAATTGTAATGTAGATGGTCGGATCCACTTACATTTTAATAATATAGGACTATTTTCACCAAAATACACTTGAATAATTTCTTGGATGAATCCCACATAAAATTTCTTCTCAGTTTCATGAAGAAATTCAATACTAACAACACAATCACAATTTTCCTTTCCTTTGTCTTTTTCTTCCACTCTTAAATGACTACCAGAGGTCCACATTCCACTAAAATTCATAGCCCATAAATGTGGAGATTGTGAGAGCTCACTTTCCTCCATTGTTATATCTCGACCTTCTTCTTTTGCATCACTGGCTGAATTAGCAATCCATTCTTCAAATTTTGGAAAAAAATCACCTCCAATCAAAGCATGATGTTTGCACTTTTGAGGTTGATGTTGCATCCAAGTTTTATTATCTTCTTATTATTTTCTACATAGAATATTAACATACAAATAGTAATATTAATAATATAAATGTGTAAATGCAATTGAGTAAATAAATTATTGTGTAATTTTTTTACCTACGACACTTATCGAACGAAGATTTGTTTTGAAGAATATAGGCATGTATCACACTTCTTTCAATTGATGTGATAGCTTGAAGCGACATCCATTGCCTTCTAATACTTCACCTGCAACTCTCTTATCTTCATCATCATCCAATACATGTCGATTGAAATTTTTAAAATCCTTCATATATTTTGTGCAAAATCCCATGGCCTCTTGCATTGAATATCCCTCAAACATGTTGTCTTCTAGTTTAGCCCTAGTACAAACAAGTTTTTTCAAAACCATTATATATCATTCTATAGGATACATCCATCTCGTTCTTACTAGGCCACAATGCTCTAGTTCAGATTCTAGATGTATCAAAAGATGCATAGAAATGTTAAAGATTGTTGGTGGAAAGTCTTGTTCCAATAGAAAAAGGACTTCAACAACCTCCTCCCTCAAACTATCAAAGTTCGAAGGATCTAATACATGTAAACTCATTTTCTTTAATATTAGGCCCAACCTTATAATTTCCAATCTTGGCCCCTTTGCCAAACTTGATATATTTACCACAATAGGTAAAATATTCTTGATTATGACATGATAGTCATGGGTCTTGTGGCCTCTTAAGCTATTAATGTCAGCTTGGCTTCTAATACTACTACTTACATATCTAGTGGGAAAGTGAGTCTGAGACATCAACTATAAGAATTGTGCACGTTGTTCCTTTGTCTAGACATAAGGAGCACTAGGTTTTCTATATTTTTCATCATCAAAATTTTCAACCCAAAGATTTTGTCGAATCTTTAGTTGTTGAAAGTATTCACGTGATGAAATAGTATCAAAATCACAAAAACGAGTTTCTATAATAGCGTAGGCTATATTGTTCTCAGTATGCATAAAGTCAATAGTATGCCTAATGGCTATATCTTTAAAGTATAACAACTTATAGAATATGCACAACCATTTTACACCACTTTCATTACATGGATGATATCTACTACCAGAAATACCATAATTTTAAATTATAAATGACATTCTTTTTTATCTATTCTCAACAATGTAATCGCCTGTTATTAGCAATGGTGCTTCATGATTCTCTTCTTGACAATTGAAACTTTTTTTTTTCCACAATATGGATGATCCATTTTAAGGTAAGCATGATTTCCATAATAAATAAACTTACACAAAAATTCTTGAGTTCCTCACAAAATCCTTAAATTTGCAAGTAGGACATCCATGGTATCCATGAACAGTGAGACCAGACAATGTGCCATATGCAAGAAGATCATGAATCGTAAACAATAAGGAAGCTCTTAAAGTGAATTTGATTGAATGACCATCCCTTAAATATTGAATTGCTTCAATTCCTTTCGAAAATTCCATTAGCTCATCATATAATGGCTCTAGATAAGCATCGATCGTATTTGAAGTCACACTTTTCTTTCCTGGTATAATCAATGATAGCATTAAGAAAAATGGTTTAGTTGCTAACCATGGAGGCAAGTTATAATTTATAAAAACACTAGCCAAGTTGACCATTTAGTACTTTGATATGAGAATGGGTTCACCCCATCTAGAGCCAAACCCAACCTTATATTATGAGAATCTTGAGAAAAATTAGGCCATCTATTATCAAATTCCATCCATGTCTTAGAATCAGGCACATGCCATTTTTTTCCATCAATTCTCTTATTTTGGGCATGCCATTTCATAAGTTCAACAAGTTCTTTACACCTATACCTTTGAAGTAATTGTGGGATTATCAGAAAGTGGCGAAGAACCTTTCTAGGAACCACAACTGATTTCAACCCTTGTCTATACCTCGCTTCATGAAATTTCGGACATTCACTTTCACTTACAAGATTATTGCAAAATAATACATAACCATTCACATATGTGTAGATGTTTTCATACCCGAAGCCTAGCTTAGTGATTTTCTTTTTACATTGACTTTGTTTTATTGGAAATGTGGAGTTAGGTGGTAACAACGAACTTAATAATGCCAATAATTGATCTACACTCTCATTTGTCCAACCAAGCAACACTTGCAAGTTAAGAATTTGAAGGATTGTTGTCAAATGACTTAACTTGCAATTAACATACACAGGGTTTAAAGCATCCTCCATCGACTTGGCCTAATCATCGTTTATACCCTCATTCAACATTTTATCAAGTTCAAACCCTTTGTCTAACATTTTTGCCTCTTCATCTATATTTGGTGCCACTTCATCTATGTTTTTTTCCTCTTCATCTCTCACACTTTGAAATTCTATCATATATCTTCATAATAATTGTAATCCCAAGGGCTTATGCCACTATGCCCATATCTTATCATACATCGATAAATCACATTTCTTTTTTTCACATTTCCATCAAGACAATCATTACGTGGACATGGATATTTGTTGATGTCCCTCTCATCGGCTACTCTCTCCTCATATGTATGGTATTGATCTGTGGTCAACCTTTAGCATTGATCCATCTGTAATGTTATGCATTCCAATATTGATTTAGTTTTTTATTTCATGAAAAAACAAAAATCTAAAAAACTTAACTTACTCAGGATCTAATACATTTAAACTCATTTTCTTCAACACTCTTTAGCACTTACTCAGAATATAGATCACTTCACATAATTAGGATACAAAGCACTCTATAGAATTAAAATTAGAGTACTCCATAGGATACAAATCACTCTGCAAAAATGTAAATTCAAGAAATACAGTTGGGCAACACTCTATAGAATTAGATGTTTTGCCTCTACATAAATCTCTGTGGTCAGTTTTGTGCATTTTTTACTTGTAGGATTATTGGATATCAATGGCTAATTAGTATAAAACATAACTACTTTTCCCTCATTTTGTTCCCCATGTGCAAGAGGCAGAGATTAAAAGTATATGCTATAAACCATCTATTACTGGCACCTCACCATTTATATTTCTAATATAAAAAATATCCATTGCAATTAAAAAAACAGTAATGGTCAAATTGTAATACACAAAGATAAGGAAAATTTGGGTTGTTTGTATAGTATTTGTTTGCATTTATAGGAGAATTTTTTAATTCTAAAAATCTTGTTGATCATGTAGACTTATGTTTAGTTTACATGTCATCTACAATGATCGTGATGACTGGAAATAAATAAATGTTATTTTTATCCATGTTTTATTGAGGGCCTTCCTTGTCTAGATGATAATTAAAGAAATTCTTTAGCAATGGAACATGAAATTTATGGTTGTTCTATTGATGAACCACAAGCATTTAAACATATGACAATCTTGTCAATGTTAATGAATACACAAACACTAACAAACAGGCTAATGAATTCTTTGTTGTAACTTTGAGCATTAATTACTAGAATAAATTATTAACATGTTGAGATAAGATGACTTGTTCTAACAATTGATATACTCCCATGTGTGGACATATAGTATCAATTAAAATAGCTTGGTGACCACATTGATTTGATGAACTAGCATAACTTTCAACTATGCCATATGAGACCATCTTCTAGGATTCCATGCAATTAATAGATTAGGCTTGCACACAATGTTACCCAAGCATTGAGGTCTAGGCTAGGGACATGAGCCTGTGGCTTAATGGAAAAGTGATCAAAGGAATTGAAATTTGGATGCATGTTACAAGTTCAATTCCCATATGCTCCAAAATGCATAGAGGAAACTAATAAAAAAATAGTCTGCTAAAATTAGAATTGCTTGTATGGTTTTGGTACTTAGTTTCCTATGTAACTACTGTAAGTTACACCAACCAATTTAACAAACTAATTTTAGCAGACTATTTTGTACATGCACTACCCATGCCATGAAAACATAGTGAAAAGGAGCCTCAAGGATTAGGTTAGTGAATTAGTTACAAAATTAGAAATTAATACCATACCCATGCATGATAACATGGAACAAAAATAGACAACTTCAAGATATGGTCACTACAGGGTGAAGCCACAATAGTGGTTTACAATTTGATGGAGGAAGGAAAAATGAGAAAAAATGACCCCATGGCAAAAATGGTTTTAGGGGTTTGAATGAACCTACAAGTTCGACCGAACCAAAAAGGGGTTCAACCGAACTAGTGTTCGAGCAAACCCGTTAATTACTGGGCCCACATTTCCTACCCAAAAAACAAAAGAAAAATGCATATTGAAGGGGGTTTGAATGAACCCTAGTTCGCTCGAACCCCTGGGGGTTCTAGCAAACCCCCCTTTTCCTTGATTTTTGAAATTGTTCACAAAAAACCTAATTTTTTACGCTTCGAAGCTCGGGTTGAGGATGAAAATGGAGGAGTCTTCAAAAACCAAACTGGAATTAGGTAGTCCTTAGAACAAGCTATCCAACGAATATAATTTTAATATGTTTTAATTTTATTATGTATTTGTTTTTTTAGTTTTATTAAACATAGGTTTTTCATCGAAAATGAAGGTCTCTGTTCTGCACATGTGGAAAAATAGCAGATTATCAAAAAAAAATTGAAAAATATGTGTGCACCAGATATTGAAGTCCTTGATCCAACACAAAAAAAATAAATTCGATATATAGAAAAAAAGTTACGCGTTATACGGTCGCGCTATGTCTGAATTGTAATTGGTTTGACTTCGAAACTTGATTAAAGAAAAAATATTCAATAAAAAGCTATCTAACCAAGTGGAAGCACTAGATATGGAGTTAAAAATCTAAATTCGAAAGAATTAGAATTTTATCCTTTATTGAAAAAAAGTTATGTGTTATACAGTGTGCGTCACTTTTTAAAAATGTTGTTTTCTAAAAAATACCAATTTTTGTGGGAGATAGAAAAAGAAGTGCAATCTGATTCAAAAAAAATTGAAAAAAATATTTTTAGAATCTACAGATAAAATGTGACGAGACTCTAGTTTGCATCATCTTCAAATTCCTCACAGTTTAGCCGCTATAGGTGCCCGAATGTGAAGATTTAGTTAAAAATAATAATTTAAGTGTCCAGTTTGGCCAAAA
Source organism: Sequoia sempervirens (assembly GCA_007258455.2). Lineage (NCBI taxonomy): Eukaryota > Viridiplantae > Streptophyta > Pinopsida > Cupressales > Cupressaceae > Sequoia > Sequoia sempervirens. Next base: position 40,792 of record VDFB02003824.1, on the reverse strand, counting down.
TTTGTAAACCAATATTGTGGGATCACCCTACATTGTATTGATTATACAATGAATAAAAGCATCCAATTCTTTCACAATCTTAAGAGCTCCAAATTGTTACATGGTAGTCAATGTCTTATGACAAGATACCCTCCTATTTATGCAACTCATCTCTTATAATACATCGATTTTATTTTTCTAGCTAGATCTACAGTTTCCAATCAGAAAGCTATAGATTTTGTATTTAATGTAATGAAGGTTTCAAATTGCCTTTGAATTTGCTGCAGAGGATGTCCCCAAATTTGACTTCACTGCAGAGGGCCTTGCAGACTTCAAATTCGTTGTAGAAAACTTTGAATTCCTTTCTCGCCTTTTTAGAAGTCTCCAGGTCCTCTCCAAACAAGCTTTATCGCCTATGCAAGTAGTTGACCTCTGCCGAATTCTACACTCTACTATACTCCCCACTCTTGCCAACAATTTCCCAATTCACTATTAACCCTGTGCACAATACAGCCCACTCCTGCCAATAATTTCCCAATTTCCTAATTTGTATTTGTGTGACTAATTATTTAGTCATTTTTATTTGTGTGACTAATTATTTATTTGTTTAAATTTTACCCAATGATCAAATTAGTCATTTATAGCTACGTTACAAAAAAATAGTAGAATTTAGTCATATTTAGCTATCGTGACTAAAAGTTTGTTGCATAGTCATTTATTTGTCAAATTCTACTAGTGTGAATTGGTTAGAGGAATTAACTGCTATATCTTTCATTGCTACTTATTTGTTTAAGGGTTTGATTTGAAGTTTTTTTCCTTTGAAGAGTTTGAATTCTAGAAGGGTATAAGGTTTTAAAGATATTGATTCACCCCCCCTCTTAGTATCTAGTGTGTTCAACAACCTTTTTTTCACCATCCTCTTTATCCCTTAATTCTTGCGAGGGATTTTATAGAAAAACAAAATTTGGCTCTATTTGATCATCTATGATGGGGATATATGCCACAACATCTGTATGAGTCTCTGACATCTCTTGTTGATTATCATTTATCTCAAGTAGACTAGGCTTTGGATTTCCCTCTTCTTGTAAAGGAATTTAAAAGAGGGCTTAGAGGAGGGATTATTTCCTGATTTTGGGAGATGCATATCTTAATTAGCCAGAATTATTTCATTCTCAACAAATTCCTCATCCTCAAATTTTAATAACATTAAATTTATTTCTAGGAATTCCTTTGTTTTAATAGTCAGAAGCCTTCAATCTTGAGTCATATTTTATTGAAATAAATCCATCTGAGTTTATCACATTAGATTGAATCAAGGCCTTTCCTTTAGCTTTTATATTTGCTACTTTTTCTTCAAGAGAAGGAAGAGGAGATTTGGGACCTATTTTTGTGCAATTCCCTTAAAAATGATCATATTCATGACAAGCCTGATAATGAAATGGAAGAGATTCATAGTTAATTTGCTAGATCCAATTCATGTTTCCCAACTTAATCTCTAAGGACTCAGGAAGTGTATTCTTTATATTAATTTCCACAGAAAGATGTGAAATATGGAAAGTTCCTATCAAGGGTTTGACAAGGACCTAAGGTTTTCCTTATGATCACTACTATAGATTGCAAAATATCAAGATACCATAACTCTATTGAAAGCCTTAGAAGATAGAATTAGAAAATAATTTTAGAAGGTAATTCCTCCACTAGATCATACCCTACATACTATGGTTTGATAAATAACCTCATTTGGTTATGGAAATAAAGGCCCTCTTCAAAAAACTTAAGTTGGTTTTCCATCCAAGAGAAAAAGTATAAAAAAATAACCATTTGTTGTTAGGATGATCTCCATGTTGCCTTGAGGATTCCAAATTTTCTTGGCCCATGATTCCAAAAAAGGCATATAAATCATAAGGCCCATAAATTTATAGGTAATAGTGCATGCTTTGACAAATACAAGACATGTTTAATAATGGCTTCCAAATTGATAATCAAAATGAGACAATCAAAACTTTTCTCTAGACAACCATAGGGTCTTGGACAAAACCTCGAAGAGTGAACAAATTTGGACTCTAGAGTTACATGCATTAAGAAACTCATTACATTTGGATGGTTGGACGAACCAAGTTTTATCCCTTTTAGCACTTCTTCATTAGAATGGAGTACATATTTGAATGATATTTAGGAGGGTCCCTTGGACCCTCATGCAGTTTCATGCAAGCACCCAAAGGAAAGAAAATAAAACAAGAATAAGAGACTGGAGATAAAACCGAATGTCTAAATCTAAAATTCTTCAAACCACAAATGCTAGAAACTAGGAAAATTGCTAGTTAAACCCTAATGGAAAACCCTATTATAGAAGAAAAAGAATAAAAAAACCCCTTAAATATGTCAAACCCTAGGAAAGGAAGCACACAACTTGTATAGAAACAAACAAGAGGTAGCTTAGACCCCTAGGCTCCTGCATGCACTGGAATGCAAGAGCCAGTGGCCCAAATCCTCATGCACATGGTGAACCTTCAGATGTCATCACTCTCTCGCACTTGTCTATCCAAAGAAATTCAAATACTAATATATTGTTTTATTTTGGTTAGAAGAAAATAAACCAAATATTTAGCATAAGTGAAATAATATTTATTAATTAAAAATCAATTTAAATTAATTAGTATATATATAATTTTATTAAATCAATTTCATCGATTTAATTATGTTAAAAATGTATTGTTGGAAAAAGTGAATAATTCAAATAAAGAGAATAGAAAAATAGAAAAATAGAAAAGAGAAACAAAAATTAGAAAAATAAAGAAATAGAAGGAAAATGATAAAAAGGTAAAGGGGAAGAGTTATTTTTTCAATTCTTATTTTTTTATTTTTCATGCTCAAAAACATCTCTCTTCCATTTTCAAATAAACATGGATTTGGAGAGAAAGAATGGATTTTAGACTACAAGTTATACAAACGGGTATTTTCAAATTTTCATGAAAGTACCCCTAGTTGGAGAAATCTAGAGTTGAAGTCAAAATTATATTAAGTTTTCCCCAAAAGATGGGTTATGCTACCACATAAGTTGTCACATAGATAGTTTCAAGAAAAAATGTTTCAATTGAAATACTTTCGCTAAAAAAAAATTCAATTAAAACATTTTATGTAAGTTCAACCTTGTTCCTATTTTCAAATCAAAATATAGCTATTTACTCGTTTTAGGAGAAAGGGTTTCACTCAAATATTTTTACCACATAGGTGCCAAGTAGTTTCAAGTGAAAAAGTTTCACTTGAAACTGTTTAGGGAAAAATAGTTTCAATCGAAACAACTTTGTTGGCTGAAACTGAGATTTAAATTTTTACCCTTTTGAAAAATGTCATCAATAATATTGTTAAAGTCAAATTTTACTCTTTCTATTAGCATGACATTGTACTTGTAGGTCCAAGGCTATGAGTTGGATTTTCAAGCCTCTTCCAAGCCTAAAACCAAAGCAAAATTGTGGCTTTCAATTTAAAATTTTATGGAACGATTACTTGCTCCAAAACATGTATTCATTCTTAAAAGGAATGGGTACACGGTTTAAATAGAAATGGGTACAAATTCTAAAAATAACTAGGTACCTATTTAGAAATAGGTACCCATTTTTATTATATCTATTATCATTCCAATTTTAGTAAAACATATTATGATTGCACCCATTTAGGAATTAGAACCTAAACTAGAATGGGTACATGTTCCGTATGGGTAGGTGTTTGCGTTTGAGCACTTTTTCCTAAATGGGTACACATCTTTTATGAAATACTTACCCATTCCTATTAGATTTTTTTCCTACATGATAATTCCACTAAAAGAAAATTCAACTTCTTGTGCCCACCCCAATCATAAATAACTTCATTTAACATTTAAATCACTATATCAACTATATACTCTAACCTATCAACTAAAGAAAAAATAATTTAATTATTTTGATTCATTGCTAATGTTTAGAGTCATTTGACAAATAATGGTCTTATTGATTAGGCACATCTTGTTAAATTGTGTTGTGTATGGTGACACACTATTTGCATTTGGAATTAACTATAAAATTAATATCATTGATATAAATTAACATATAATTATTAGATAAAGGGAATTCACACAATTAAAAATGTTAAATGATTAGAAAAATTAATAGTATCAATTCTAAGCCAAATTGATAGTAGAAAGTGTACCTTGATGAACTTGGGAAAGCTCCTCTTTTGTGATCAACTAAATTATCCAATTTAGATATAATAGTGTAATAATATTTGTTAATGTTAAATTTAAATGGAATATCATGAAATAACTGTAAATTTTACCTCAAAAAATTATTGGTCTTACTCCTCACATGCTCTAGTATGTTATGCCTTAGGTTGTGTAGCTAGAATAAGATGGGCATTGTATTATAATATTTCTAGTGATAGTCTAACTTTCTCCCCAAGAGGACATAAGCATAACTTATTGCGAATAGTACAAAAATAAGGTATACAAATGTGTGTTGACAAATGTGTTTTGACAAGGAGGGTCACTAATATCAAATGATTCACTATCAAAATATGTATCACATGGTTGTGAAAATTGTGAAGTATGTGTAACCAAGTGTTGTCTCAAAGAGTGTATGGTATATATCATACTACCCTTGGTCTTGTTGGAAAATTTGGTCAGTGCTCCCCTAGGGATTTGTCACATGGACTAACCGCCTCCCGCGGATTCGTTAACTCTGGTGGTTGTATTAGGCATTAACAGGTCAACCTTTTGATGCAACAATAACCATGGGGCCAACAATTGGTATCAGAGCCAAAGGTGTTAGGTTCGAATCCCCTCGGCTTGCGCTAAGGGGGAGATTGTTGGAAAATGGTCAGCTCTCCCCTCAGGATTCGTGACATGGACTACCTTCCTCTCGTGGATCCATTAACTCAAGCGATTGTATCAGGCATTAATAGGTCGACCTTTTGATGCAACGACAATAGTGGGGCCAATAGGTCTATGTTTGAGGCATTCCTCTACCTACTCCTTGAAAACACTTAAAACCAAAATAGTTCACATGATGACCTAATATAAAGTTTACATATAGATTATGGAGGAAATATTAAGGTACACTGTTTTTTGGTTGGTACATAAAAATCATCCACCAACAATCCTAAAAAATATCAATGATACCTTATTATGTTCACCACTTGATTAAAAAATGGGTTTATGTGTGTCAATAGAAATTCTAGTTGTAGAGTGAACAAATGAACCACCAACTAGGCTTTGGAAATGATTAAATATTTCTCTTCATCATAAGATAGGCTAGTAGAATATTCATCCCTCTTAGCTTCTCACCATTGTTAAAACATATCATATTGGTTTTGAGGGTGTGGACATGGTTGATAGTACCTTCTAAGTTTGAAGTGATACTGTAAGGCAATCAAGGGTGTAACAATAAGATTCTATAATTTTATTTATTTTATTAATATTTCTTAAATTTTTGGTTCAATTATTTTTGAAGGATTTGGAAGAGGAGTTTTTGGTGGGGGAGGGTTTGGATTTAGAGGTTGGCCATCTATTTATCTATTTTAAATTTAAAAGTATAAATTTAGAATTTAGAATAATATTTTGTTAATATATATATATTTTTTAAATTAAACACATGGAATATAATAGAATATAATAAAAATTAAACTGCAAACTACATTCATTTGAATTAAAAATCCTAAACTATATTAAAAAATTAACATGCAAATGATATACACTTAATTTAATCAATAAAACATGAAATTCATGCTACAATAAAAATATGAACTACATTCAATCAAATTAAAAACCCTAAACTAATTTAAATAAATTTCATTTAATTTTAGATTCAACCCAATTCAAAGAAAACAAGAAAAAATATCTCTATGACATGTTGATCATTTGCAAGGAAGATGTAGATTAATTTTTACTTGCTGGGGCTATGGAGCGAGGATTACACAAAATGGATATCCATAATATTTGGTATATATTTGTCTTCCCTAAGTTGAATATAACCCCATTGGTCATGAATTTGAAATGCATGGGAAACAATATATGTTATATAATCTCATTGGTCATGTGTTTACAATGTAGAGGAAACATATATTTATTTTATAAAAATAGATATACATTCTAGTTTGGCACTATTAAAACAAATTTTCAAACTTCTATCCAAGCCAATAAAAAGTTCAAAAATCTATTTTTCACTTTTTGGGCTTAGGTCTATAAATAGTTTTTTTTCCCATTACCACTATTTGGCCCATAATGATCTTTCACTCACCAAGTGTCCAAATTTTATTTTATCTTTATTTATCTTTTCTCATAATTTGGTGAGTATTTCATAGTATGCACAATTCAAGGGGTCATATTATCACTAATTATGCTATCAATTTGTGTGCACTAATTCATAGGCATGTGTTTTCCTTTAATGATATGATGTGCTTGATGGAATCCCATTACATAAATAGGGATAAAGGAGTACATGTTTATTCTAAAATGCTTAGAATATAAAATCCAAAAAAAATATGCGCATACAATGAATGTTTATTTCTTTCACTCTGACTTCAAATGGTATACTTGTTAATGTTGATTTGCACATAAAGTGTAAGTTATTAAATACATGAACTACCTTGTAGTATTACACCTTCATTGTATGTGACTTTGCATAAATATTGTAAATGCATAGTTTTAGTACACATTTTGACCCATTTGGCAAACTAACCAACACTTACCCCTAAACCTATCAACCACATGTCACTGTTGATCAATACACATCAATTGCATGCATTCCAATTCCTATTTTAAGAATTCTCTCCCAAGAGACTATGTTACATGGCATGACCTAGCTCTTGGTCTAGATTATGTGATGTGGCCTTGTCTACCTATTTTAAAATTCTAGTTTTTCCATCCTAAACTGATTTTCTTGGAATATGAGTGTTCTTCCATTGACCCACATGCCAAAAGTCTCATGTTAAATATTAGAACATGTAGTTAAGGACATCTCATAGGTCATTATAAGTAGTATTCACATAACACATTGGCATCAAGGACACACAAAAACAACATTCAATTGTAGTTGCATTGGTCTTAGTTGTATTAGCATTGTCTCTCTACTTAGCATGTTTACCAACTTTGTACAACTCCTAGTAGGCTTGAATACTATCAAGGAAGTTAGTCATCTTTCCTCTATCCTACAACAAGCCTCACTACCTTTTTCAACACAACTACTTTCTTAATGATAGGTATAGAGGAAATGGACAAGCATAGGTCACATTGACAACAAACAAGATTGCACTGATTAGATTAGTTGTGTGGCATGACCTAGTCCCAAGACCCTATTGACATTAGGTCTTGATCTCTATTTTAGAACTAAATCTCATATTTTAGACATCAATGTCATCATAGTCATTAGTAAAATAATTCAAAATTAACTTCATATAAAAAACAAGATAAACACGTCGCTCTAGAATTCTTTATCTCTTAATTCTCAATAATTCAATACTCAAAATGTACTTTCAATCTCAACTCTTATTTTCTAAATATTAATTAATATTAATTAACATTAGTTTAGTAAAAATAATCTTATTTCCTCACAAAAACCAAGATATCGTACTTATGTTCGATAGAGATATTTTGATACCCAAAAGGATGATGAAGCAAACCCTACTTTATCGTTTCAAAAAGATTAGGTAGCCCATAGTTATGCGTTATGCTTTCAATTCTTTAAAGTAAAAGGCAAAGCAAACAGTGATTAAGAATGAGATCCCATTTGGGTATTGCATGGAAGCTTCATTATATAATCTTCTCTTCAAAACTAGGTTTTCTTGATATCTTGAGGAGAAGGATTGTACGCTGGACTTGGGCATTCGTAGAAGTCAGCAGATAAACTTGAGAATATCAACTTGTCGCCATATGCTTTTGTCCTTGTCGCCATATGCTTTTGTGCGTGTCGGTGGACAATGAGCAGCCATACTAATGGGCTGTAGAATGCCCCAGACAAAAGTAAAGCTAAGGAGAATGTTCAGGTAATTGAGGTTTAGGTATATGCCTCCTCTCTCATGAAGGTCAATGTTTAAGTTCACTACAGTTCAATAATTGATGGTATACTTGTACACTTGTAAGTAGATACCTAAGAATTTGAGAAGTTATGTGGAAAGGCATATGGACATATTCTTCTCTTTTCGCTTTCCGTTTTAATATGGGTTGACATCAATGTATACCATGACCTTCTGAAGTCTTCTGATTGTATTGACGGCAAACAGACCATTCCATTGTCATCTCATGTATATAAAGAACTGTACAGAATAAAATCTCAAAGGGCCCACCTGTTCCAACCATTTCATACTCTTCCAAGATTCAGTTAACAATGTTTGAATAGGATTTGAATGGCTTTACAACTAAAACTAACAAGATCTCTATTTTGAGATCATCTTTCTGTCACCGACCCAACAGTGATGGATGGAAGAACTTACGTTCATATATATATTCTATTTTGTTTTTAACTTGATAGATTACAGAGTGATGATGGATTATAGAGCGATGATAGATTATAAAACTATTTTAATCTTTGACCAAATATTCAGCTTTTAACATCACTTGTGATCATTCTCTCAATTTGCATGTATTAACGTTTATGATCCTCCATGTTCGTTAATGTTAGTTGTTATGAGACGTCCTGGTGCTAAATATCCAATAATTTTAATCTTCAAGTTGCCATTGAATTTCTTAGAATATACAAATTTTAACTAAAACCTGTTCGATGTTTAACTGTTTTTAGTTTTATTGTTCTTTTAAGAACTAACTACGCTTAAAATTAGTCTGTTTCTGATCAGATTTCAGTTTTCCTATTAATATGTAACTTACGTAACTGCTTGTCTCACTGCATGGATAATGCTGTGACACCTAAAGCAAAACTGTAAAACCTGAAATAAACATGAAATGAACAGATAAACAGAAGGGGTTGAACTTAGTTGTGAGGATGTGAGGATGATCTGAATTCAGTTAGGAATTCAGGTAACAGTATCTGGTGAGAAAATCTGCGGTATTGTGAAAATAGAAAACTGGACAATATGGCAAACTGGTGAAGAAATGTATGCCTTTAAAAGTTGTTTTTATTCCATTCCAAAGCAAGATTTATACATTTGCATGAAATATCAAAGGTCACCACATCTTTGCAAGCTGAAATGGACAGTTGGATGGGAACCCAATAATTCACTAAACTGAAAATTTCAAAAAACTTTGTTTATTTAGGTACTTCAACTTGATGGGATCATAATTTTTAATCTGTTGGACAAATTCAAAGTCCCTGAAACCGTTGGAAAAGTTTCGAAGAGATTTAGTTTGAGTTTCTTGATAAACATGTCAGCTGCAATCCATTCTGAAGAACTGATGGAAGTCTTCAGACCAAATTCCACTCTAAGGCTTTTGAAAATATGAATTTTTAAAACATAAAAAATATCGAAAAATTGGATTTTCAATATTCTCCATCTTTTGGTTGTGCACATGTCAGCCAAGGGCTCCTGGATTGTTAGTATAATGGTGTGTTACATTACCTATGAAGATTTAAGTTTTTAAACATATGAATTTGGATGAGATTTGGAAAATAATTAAAGATTAAAGATATGAAATTTTTATAGTTCATATTATTAGTTTGATTATTTTTGAATTTGATTGTGTATATATTATTTTTTCATCAATATTTTGGATCACACTCCATAATCTATCATTAGAATAAGATAACAAGATGAGCAAAGTCATGATAGATTATGAAATATGATACAAAACATTAAAAACTAATTACATTTAAAATAATTTATTTCCAATTAACTTCCAATCTTTTCAACCAATATATAACTTATATAAGAGCTTGTCTCACTGAATGGATAATATTATGAGACTTAGAACAAAACGCTAAAACCTGAATAAACACAAAATGAACAGATAAACATAACAGGTTGAGCTTAGTTGTGAGGATGTAAAGATAATGACGTGTTACATTATTTATCAAAGTAAAATTTTAAAAATCTTTTAAAAATTTCTGGTATAGATGTAAAGATACTTAAATGGGAGCTTTCGAAACAAACTTCTTGGATAGACAATATAGCTTCTGTGACATATTATAATGTGCTCAAGGACAAAAGTTCATATATCTACAAACCCCATTGAAACTATAAAAAACACAAAGAAATACAAGCTTCAACTATAAGCAAGGAAAAGATGGTCTCCTAACACATAACAAAACTCCTGAGAAATACAAGAAGCTGTTAATAGCATTAGGCCAAATAAGAACATAGGACGAAGTGTTTAACAAAGATAGCAGCAGCCATTACTTTGTACACTTGGTCTCAAAGGTTAAAGGATCGGTGAATGCTAGATTATCTTAGTAATAGGAGACTGCACAATATGTGCATATAGCAGAAGTTGAGAAGCCATTAAAGTTAGAGCCAGCAGCTGCAGTGTAAGCGCCCATGTTAGGAAAAACCAGCCAGTCGCCCACTTGAAGCTCGGGAAGCCAGTGGTCGGTAAGCACAGTATCCAAAGCATCACAGGTCGGTCCGAAGACAGTGGAGCGATACTTGGGGAGGCCGTTACAGGAAGGATTAAGGCGGCGGGACATGCACGCCAGAGGCAGCGCCGTTATAACAGCATGATCATAGAGAAGACAATTCATGGAACCATAAATCCCGTCATTGATCCAGTACTCCCTCACATCTCCTCTCACCCGCTTCCCAATAATATTCGTCGCCAGAGAAAACGCCGACTCCGCAAAATAACGCCCCGGCTCAGCAATGACAGAAACAGACGACTGGGTAGGGAAATAGGCGTTCAAGGCGGCTCGAACCGCGGCAGAAGCCTCTGTAAAGCGAGGACCGGCGGTGAAACCGCCCCCAATGTTAACAATACGAAGCCGGGGCAGCCCCAGCCTTGAGGCCATCTCGAAGGCGTTCTTGACGGCGCTAATGGCACCTGTGTAAGCCCTGGCGTGCTCAGCGCCACTGCCGACGTGAAACGAAACGCCGGCGACGGTCAGGCCCCCCCGCTGCGCCGCCTGTAGCAGAGGCCCGACTTCTTCAGGAAGGGCTCCGTATTTGGACCCCAAAGGGCAGCGGGCGCCGCCGTCCTCCTGGGCCTTCAGCCGCAGCAGCACCTCGCAGCGCGGATGGGAGCTTTTGATTTTCTCGACCTCTTCCTTGGAGTCGAAAGTCGTCAAGTTTACGCCGACTTTGGCTGCGTATTTGAGATGGGTTTCGGCTTTGCAGGGGTTGGCGTAGACAATCCGATCAGCAGCCACGCCGAGGGAAAGCACGGTCTCGATCTCCGCCCGGCTGGCGCAGTCGAAGCCCGCGCCGAGCGTCGCTAAGGTGGACAGCAGCACCGGGTCCGGGTTGCACTTCACGGCATAGAAAGGGCGTACGCCGGGGAGCGCCTCCTGCCATTTCTGCCACAAGTCCACCACCACGCCCAGATCCACAACATAAAACGCCTCTTTGCCTCCCTCTCTCTCTGTAATGGCTTGCATAAGCTCGCTCACTGCTTCCTGAGTGCGCGACCTCAAGGTGCTAACTTTTTGCCCCTTGAGCCGCGCCGCTCCCACCACCACCTTCTGGAGCGCCGACCATGGGCTCGACTCGGCTGCTGTCTTCATCAGCTGCTCCGAGGCCATGCTCAACCAAATACAAAGAAGCTTGTAAATGGGTTGTTTGAAATCTCCATCCTGCCCCGCTGCCCTTTTATATAGTTCCCATGATTACGGGAACTAAGTAATGCAGCTGCTTAGGAAGAGTCCAAAAGGGCCTGCGAATATGGAAGCTAAATAATTCAGATTCAGTCAGGTGCTTCTCATCCGTTCTTTCGGCAACCTTTTTGAGTATCAAGTGGAGTTATTGGTGGAAGCAACATAATAGAAGAGAGAAGCTCCATAATTGCTGCCTTTTCCGCTTAAGGGGAATCGTTACCCTCTCGCGAAAATTCCTGGAAATTGGATTGCCCCGCGTTCTCCACACGGAAACGCAACAGATCTCAGTCATCCGTGTCTGCCTATTATTGTTGTTCGCGGGCCCTCTTTTACCTTTCTTTACTCTTACCTTGACTGCACTTTAGGACTGATACAGGTATACTACGATATTTTCTGTTGGTCTTAGATTTTCTCAGACACTGCGCTCCCAAGACGGAGACGGAAAGCTTGCCAACTCTGAGGTTGATATTCCTATCTAGATGGAACCTCGTTTCAGGTCTCCATCCACTCTATCTACTCATATGCTGCGATATTTTTCTCCACAATCTTCATGTTATCTTCATATTTCTTAACCCCACATAGCTGAGTTAGAAGCGATGGAATGTGCGTGAATATTCTATATATGAACACAAGTATATTTTATTGGAAGCACTTTTATGAGTAGTATATATTGATAACGAGAATATTAGATGTTTATAAAACTAGCAATCGCACCTTGGTGTGCAATGGGTATACTGAAGAGGTGTGAACTGTGAATAGCATTAAAATTGGTTTAATTTTTTATACATTTGTGCAGTATATGACGTCAATTGATAGGTCATTTAGCAAATGATGTTGTTTATACAACACAGGGAACAAGGGTTTCAATTGAGAAGTGAACTTCAAATCAACTATACATTCAAATATAAGAATCCCAACATTACTAAAACAAAACCTCTGAACATTCAAATATAAGAATCCCAACATTACTAAAACAAAACCTCTGAAGCAAAAAGATAATCAAACTTCACTACCAACATGGTCATGTTATGTTTGCAATACAAAAAGAGGGAGAGAGGAGAGATAGGGATAAAAAGAGAGAGAGGAGAGATTGCCATGGAAACGGCAGAGGCGATAGCATATGTGCATCTTCAAGTCTCTCAGCCCATTTTCCATCGCGACATAAAATACTAAATATTTTTGCTTGACAACACATTTACTCCAAAAGTAGCAGACTTCGGTCTTTCTCGTTTAAGACCTTCCGAAGAAATGCATCTGAGCAGCATACATCCGTTGGGCACTCAGGATCCCAAGTTCGTGAGGAGCAAACAGTTCACAGACAAGAGTGACGTTTTCAGTTTAGGTGTAGTTCTGGTGGAGCTTCTCACGGGTTTGATCTGCGTGTGCTTTATACGACCATTTCCTCTCCGCAGTTAATGAGAACCGCCTCATTGAAATTTTAGATCCTAAAGTGGTGAATGAGAAAAAGAAAGGGCAGATGGAGAATATGGCAATGTTAGCAAAAGCATGTTTGCAAATGAAAGCAAGAGCAAGGCCGTCCATGAGAGAAATAGTGGAGATATTTATTTGGATAAGAGCTGCCGCAAGACAGCCGGGGCTTTATAAAGATGTGAGTCTTGTGGAGCGCACCGGTGTCCTAAACCAAGCTAGGCAGAATTATCATACTTTGCCAAGTACCAGCGATAGTACCCGTGAAGCATCCTGCAGAAGATTATTACCACCCTTCTCCATCTGCTACAGCAATTACTTCAGAGGGTTCTTCAACTGCGTTGCTCCAGATTGAGATGTCAGATACGTATGCGCGAGGATGAAGTCAATGCACGACCAAAGAAAATGACCCAGGTAAGGCCACTCTTCATATCTTGTTTTTAGGAACTGGAAAATGACCCTCGGGTGTAGAATTATTCTAGTATGATTCAACAAATCATTTTTACACTTATTTATTCTTATTACATGCAGGTATTTTGCAAACAGGAGCTATTTTATTTTTATTATTTTAATGGTGAAAATCGCATACCTTACAATCCTTTGTTTTGGACTCACTTTGATCAAGTTATCCTTAATAAAATGACTAGTGTACATATGGCATATATTGACACAAAATTTGGTAAATAACTTGAACATGACTTGATTCCATCTATATAAGTCCCTAAGGATTGTCCCTACTTCTTTATTTATCCATCTTATCTCTCGCACCCGATGTCTCTTCTGGAAATGTTTTGCTTTGTGCTCTCTGATCTCCTACATCCAACATATGATGGACCTCATAGTTGGATGTGTCCATGGGAAACTCATTAGGTTGTCCAAGACGACCCAAACATACTTGGTGGCACATAATGTAATGATGGGGCACACAAATATCTGGCAAAGAGGAGGGTATACCAATACCAACTAACACAATAGGTGTATCACTATCATGCGGTTACATAAATTATGAGCTTTGTGTGATCAAAGGCCAATCAAGGCATGTATGGCCAAGATACTTTGATGTACTATAGATAATCTCTTCAAGTAAGGTGTTGGAGGTGGAGGAGTAATAGGTAGTGGGGGAAGAAGTGGGGTTATTCAATTTTCCCTGGGTCTATCCTAAGGAATTCCTCTACCCACACCTTGGAAATCTTGCATATCAAAGTAGTTGACATGCTTACCTAGGACAAATTCAACATATAATTTTTGCATAAAATGTTGTGGGACATCAAGATTGTTGTTGGGTGGTTTATCAAAAACCATCCACCAACGATCCTAAAAGTTATCTAAGATACCTTGATGTGTGCACCATTTAATTGAAAATTTTGACTTGCGCATACTAATGGGTTGTCCAGTTTTAGGATTGAAAAATAATTGTGCTAATTGGGCTTTGGTAATATCAAGTTCCCTCACTTTATTGTATGATAAGCCATCAACATATCAGTTAGGTGAGATTTTCCTAGATTTACTCTCCTCTCTCATCTATAAATATGAGAGGATTTTTTTGTAATAGTTACCTTTTATCTTTTCCAATGAAGTGTTGCCCATTTGAGAAGCAAATACATGAAACTTTGTGTTCATCTTTATGAATCTGAATTTGATCAATAAAGAAGTGAAGTTGCATACCAAACTTTATTTTGGGAACAAATTAGCTTATGGCTTGATTGAATTGGTGGTGATTAGTAATTAAGATCTGAAGGGATTTGAATAAATCCATGTAAACTTTGAGTTACACTCTTTATTTGAGTCTGCGATACTGATTGAATACTATTGGTGAATTGTCTTCAAGACTTTGTGCTTGTATTTATTCATGTTGTTCATGGAATTGTTGTGAAGTATCTAGAATACTTTGTGCTTCTAATACAATGTTGGTTACATATCTTAAAGGATTCATTGGTGAAAGTTGCGGAATGACTTTGTGCCTTCGTGAGCTTTTCTTATTTTATCATTTATCGTTATCATGTTGGTATTCCTAGGCTTTTCTTTGAAAAGATAGGAATATTGGAATTACTGCTTTTATTTTTAGTTTGAAGTTGTATCGAATCAGGAACTTAAAATTGTGAAGCATTGTAAAACATATTCTCTGAAAAAAGAGAGAATCATGAATGTGACACACCCCCATATTTTAATTGTAGTGTACATTATTGTGAATACTTAATTAGTTTTACTTAGTTTCAATAAGCAATAAGAAGGGTGCATCCCCTTTCTAAGAGGAGAGATTGTATCTCACACAACTTTGGTTGAAATCAAGGTTTTGTAATTTGTTAAAAAGGGATTACATAATTTTCACCCAATAGACTAATATAATAAATAGTTCTCTCCTTTCCTAAATCATCATGTTGTGCAAGGAGAGTACCTAACATAACTATAGTAGTCGAGATGTATCGGTGGCATCAAAATTGGAGGTGAAGCCAAAGAATCTTTTAGTTGTTGAAAGGCTTGTTGACACTTCTCATCCCACTTAAATATGTCATTTTTATGCAAAATATGAGTGAAAGGTTGAGACTTGTCTGCTAGTTGAGCTATGAAACATCTAATTGATTGAAGTTTTCCTTGAAGGCTACACAATTGCTTTAGATTAGTTAGAGGAGGCATGCCAACTATAGATTTGTCTTTTGCAGGATCCACTTCAATGTCTCTATGGGAAGTAATATACCCAAGCAATTTCCCAAAAGTTACATCAAAGACACATTTTTTTGGGTTTAATCTCACTCGATATTCTTCTAATATGTCAAAAATTATTGCAAGGATAGCCAAGTAAGAATCTCTTGTGACCGATTTTGCTAATAAATCATCCACATAACCTTCCATGATACTTTGAAAAAGCTCATGAAATATTTTTGTCATTTCTCTTTGATAGGTATCCCCTCCATTCTTTAAACCAAAAGGCATAGCATTCCAACAAAAGGTTCCCCAAGGGCAAGTGAGCTTTTTTTTGTTGATCTTCAATGGATATACGAATTTGATTATAACCAAAAAATCTATCCACAATCATGTCTCTGTTGGACAGAGGAAAATCATCTTTAGGACATGCTTTTTTTATATATTTGATTTATGTGCATATACAAATTCCCCTAGTGGGTTTGTTAACTAGAACTAAGTTGGAAACCCACTCAGGGTAATTAATAGGTATAATGAATCCAACATCCAACAAATTTTGAAGCTCAACCTTGACCAATAAGGCTACTTGAGGATGCATTTTGTGATTTTTTTGTTTTACTATTTTTGCATTGGGAAAAACTATCAAATGATGAACCACCAACTCAGGGTCAAGGCCCAACATTTCTGTATAAGACCACACAAAATTTATAGTTTTACTTTTAAAGAATGATGTGAAGTCTTCATTCTCTTGTGATGATAAAGATGCTACAAAATATGTGATCTTAGGATTTTCAGTTGTACCCAAGTTTGCTTCTTATGACTCTTTTATCAAGATGGAGGATTTTCTTGATACATAGGCATGATAGGAAGGTCAAGGTTTTCACTTTCTACCTTAGATAATTATAAAGGTTCTCCCCCTTAGAGGTTTTCCTTATGATATTCAATTATTTGTTGCAAGTGAGAGGTTTTGAAGTTTTACCAAAATATGTTTTCTCATCAAGTTCAATGACAAAACTAGCTTTTTGATCTCCCAAAGGTATAGTTTCTCTTATCCCATAACTTCTACAATGGCCTCATCATTTTGGAATGTATCTAGAATTGACGAACCTTGTTGATCCCAATCTATAAGCTAAGGATAAACAAGTGAAAGCTCTTTAGATTGTGATGATGAGGAGGTAAATTATATGGTCGGTAAGGTGCAAACAAAATATTCTTGAATTAAATTTGTGATATGCATGGAGTCTTGAAAGGTATCTTGATTAGGAGTTTCAACAATAGAAGAAGCCTTAGCTCCTTTAGTTAAAGTGTATTTTAGCTTGAAAGGTACCATGTTAGGGGAATTATATCCAAGCCCTTCATCATTATGCTTTCTTGTGATAGATATAGGTTTAATGATTCCTTGTTCTTGATGACCTAGGCCTTTACCTTGAGAAGCCATGTTACTAATTCTGTGAAGGCCTTTAAGATAGTTTTACATAGGTAAAATAGGTACATGATCTTATTCACCCTTATATAACCATGTTGAGACATCATTTTTAATGTTTTCTCTTCCCAATTCACCCCAACACAAGAATGTGGTAGATTTGGATTTGATAACCATAATTGATATATCTTGCATAGGTTTAGGTCTACCATATGGCTTAGGTGAGAGAGGAAGTTGGCTCAAAAAGAAATCTTGTTTCATGTTATATTCTCCCAACCAATTATCATTAACTTGAACCTTGATCTTAGGAGGATAAGTGTGTGGATCAAAAGATAAGGATAAAGTATATGGATCTATGTAAGATGATGAGGATGGAGTAGCTTGATTGTTAGGCACTTGGATGGGTTTGCGATATTTTTCTTCCAAGGTTTTGAAATACTCAAAAGGGTGAGGATCCCCAAAAATAGTGACTTCAGAACCCTCATAGGGTAATTTTAGGCATTGATGATATGTGGATAGAACAACTCTCGAGGCATGTATGTATTGAGGGTGGTTTTAACACTTCCAACTTGTTAAGCAATAACAAGTTATTGCTTCTCTTGAAAAGTAGGGAAACTACTCCAAGGTTCCTTTCTAGTCAGGTCGACCGTGTGGGATAACACACTAGTTGTTGTCAATTTATTTCACAAGGGATTTGGGCATTAGCTTTTATAGAAATAATATCTAAAACATGCAATTCAAAATAATAATTTAATTGTTCAAGAAATAAATTACATTTTAAATCTGTAGTAGATTTATATCAATTTAATTATGTTTTCAATAATTCTAAACTAATTTTAAATAAAATTCAAAAGATAAGAACAATAATAAGAGAGATTGAAATAAATTCTAAGCCTAACAGATAAAGGTAAAACTTGTTTTAGTAATAAATTTTGAATGTTTAAATGAAATCCCACAAAATCATTATCAATGCAAATAGTCATTCACACATTTGTTGTTCAACAATGATGCAATATTCAAAGGAAATGTAATCAACATAATATTTTTAGATTTCATGCAATCGGAAAACCATCAAGCATGTGCAAATTTGAGATGAAATCTTAATTCTAGAATAATACTCAAGATTTCACTAATTTATTCAATTTAGATAACACAAAAATGGTCATACCATTACCAATGAGAAAAATTGAGATGCATGCAAAATAGGCATAATCCTTTGATTAATCAAAATTTAGAACTCAACAAAATCAGTAGGAAAATCCACGGTAAGAATGTATAAGTTTCTTTTGCATAATACATCAAAATCTAATCCTTAGAAATGATCTAGAATCAAAATTATATAGAAAACTAAGTTCCTATAATTGTGGATCTGACAAAAAAGCTAACTGGAACCAACTCCAGCACTCCAGTTCTAACTAAAAGCAAACTAAAACATAACTAAAGAAAAACTGGGTGCCCCAGTTTGAGTCTCAATTCAACTAAGCTAAAACTTAGGAAAATAAAAAGCCAACTGAAAGTAACTACAACTATCTAAATTTCCAATAGCAGTTTTATTTCTCTAGTTATTTGGTGAAGCTATCAATGAATGTCGACACCACTTCATTCATTGTCTCCATTGTTGTCCCTCTATGATATTGGAGCTTTATCTTCTAATCAAAAGTTGATTTTTTCATTAGCTATTGTAAATTACTGAAGGCAACCAACTCCTCCTGAATGGACTGAAGTTTTTCCTTTTTATTCATCATTTTATCAATTCCTGCTTGTGTGACCTATCCCTACATTGGATTTTGCAACTCCTCTACCATCTTGCTAGGATCTCTTACCAACACAGGTATTTCCCAAAATGTGCATTCTAGGTCTTTAATGGCTTGATGAATTATGTTCATGTCTTATTCCACTTGACTTTTGTCTTTGTTCAACCTTGACTTGCACTTATTTAAAATCTTTACTTGGAACTCAGTTGCTCTTACCCACTCATGAAGTTTATCCTGATTATCAGGTCTTCTATCACAATAGCTTTCAGTAGTTGCTCCATTGATTTTTTCTTTACTTTGTATAAAATCATGATGTAATCCTCCCAAACTAATAATTCCTCATCAATGGTTAGCTCAATTTGTTGAGATGCACTATCTTCATCACTAATCGAGTGATAAGAATTTATTAATTTCTTTAACACCTTAGTTGCTAAAGAAAAAAAATTAGATTTCCGTTGTTGCACTGCAAGGATTCATCCATCTAGGTCAGAATGCCTGATCTCACCTTTCAATGTAACCTGTAATGCAAACTCAAGAGATGCAATATCAACTAGTCCAATCAAGTTATTTATACAAGTCATAAGCTGGGCCACTTGAGCTTTTAGCTCTTCCTTTGTATTTCGTCTTTCTGTGTCCTCTTCAAAATTGTAGAGACAAACATTTGGAGAGACTGCTTCTCTCCTTCCCTATTCTGGACTCCCAGATCAACTTGCCTGATTTGATAGTCCTATGGCCTTATTTTTTTATTCAAGTTTATCAACTAACAAGATGACTATTTTTGTTATTCTATTTCCTTTCTTGTCCATGGTTATAGTTGATATTCTCTTGGATCTCTTTCTTCTACAAATTAGATCTACTGAAAAGCTTCTAATAAAATGCTCAAACTTTGATCTAAGTTTCTTTCCACGTATTTCCTTTGCCTTCTTTGAATAGTATAGTTTAGTCAGATAGGCATGCCAACAAACATTTCTCTAAGGGGAGAAGAGAGGATTTCAATATTATGGGAGCCTTCTCCATCATCTTCTTGTTTGGCCTCCCATTGCTTAGTTTTTGGTCTAACCTCTTCTTCTTCTTGGACCTTTTCAACATGAATCTCTTCTTCTTGATGAGTTCGGTCCTCATGATTCTATTCCTCATTAGTTCGTTGTGTTTGGTCCACTTCCTACTTGATATGTTCTTCTACTGTATTTTCTCTAGCAAGAATCTCTTCAACATAAACCTCTTCTTCAATAGGAGGTTCTCTTTGTGCTTCCTTTCAAGTAGGAAGTTCAATTTCTATCTCTCCCTCCTCTTATACAACTTCTTCCTCAATAGCCTTAGGAATTTCTTCCTCTCTTAATGGTGGCTTTTCTCAAGGGAGAGGAGGAGGAGGAGGTATATCAGGGGGAGGAGATGGAAGTCTATTATGTGGTGATGGAGGAGGTGAAGGTAGTGTCGATTCATGTGGAGGAGTGAAGGAGTATGTTTGTTGAGCTTCCCTTTGGGAAACTCTTTCCCTAATAGCTACTCTATTTCTCTTCTTTCTCACTAGAGTATCTCCTTCCTCAAGTTCTTCCTCACTGGTCCCAACTGTTATTGGCTCTTTTTCCTTTCTCTTCTTCCCTACCACCTTGGGAGGTGACTTCTTTGTAGTTTCGTTGGAAGGGGCAACAGTAGTAGATGATCCTTCTCCTATCTTTTCCTTTTTAGTTGCCTTTGCAGGTTCTAGAATCTTCATCATTTGAAAATAATTTTGAAGCCATTTGAGGGAACGGGCTACGACACATTGTGCCCTTATCTTAATGTCATCAATTTCATCCATAAAATAATCTTCATTGAATATTGGTTGATTATATATTGTTGATTGCAATAGATGGGATCAAGGACCTTCCCATATTCCTTCACTTCCTTAGAAAAATGGGATTTTTGGTAGTATTTTATCGATGGTACTATCAATCGATAGTAATCTTTCATCCGCAATTCAAATTCTTCTTCACAGTTGGCCCAGTGGTCTTCAATCCTATGCTCATGAATAAAGAAAGATCCTATCACCTTCCCAATCTTGTCGATTGGTTCGAACCACAGTTGAGCATCATTATACAACACAATTATACTTTGAGATCTCAACATCAGCTCCCTTTGCATTTTTCATATTGGCACAAGAATATACCTCCATTTTGATTGGGAAGTGTATAGGAGTGAATTTGCACCCCCCTCGCAAGTTTCCCTTTTACATCCTTCACCTTAGAAAAATCAAACCCGACCATGTAATTCCACATCATTCGTTTGTACTCCATCCACTTGGTGCTTTTTTTAGTTTCGGTGGGGGAATTTCAATCAGGGACGCGAGTGTGGTGCGTGGATGTTTGCGTGATGTGCTGTCATCCTGACAAGATTCCTACCTCTAGAATTTGCAGAGGTGTTCCATTCTCCATTAGCGATGAAACATAATTCCCCTGCGCCCTTCAACAGACCTTTGAACGGCTCTATATCCCTCCTAATTGACCTTTAAATGTCCATCTTTCACAATCATCTCATCTTCTTCATAATTATTGACAATCTTCATGCCTTTACATCATTCTTGAGAAATTTCTTACAAACTCTTGAGCTACTTGTTGCACTATTGGCTTCACTATTCCAACATCACATCATTCTTCACATCTATCATAGAAGCTGCAACTTGGTGTCTTGCAAGACTTCCTTCGACGTCACTACGACCACGTCGACTTTTCCATGGTTATATACTTGCATTCCTCTCTCATTGGCCTTGAGCGCCTCTGATTGAGGGTGGTATTGTTTACTTTCTTTTACATTGTTGTTGAATTTGAGTAGCATAGTGCTTAGATTGTAGTATTCAATATTCATTTCCTTTCTAGCATACTTTCTTTATCACTTTTCTATTTCTCCTATCTATCAGGCTATCCATGGAGGTGGAAACACCAAAATAGGGGTTTGACTACGGCAAGCCCCAAAATAGCCCCAACAATTGTCCCCGCTTTGTTGTGTGTAGGTACTAGTTCATGTGGAGCTTGCGGGAGAACTAGACTTTCCATGATTTGAATCCTTATCTTTCATGTCCTTGTCATCTCTTTCACCATCTTTCCTAGTATTTTAGTTATTTAGTTATTTCTTGCTTTTATCATCACGTAAAACTTCAGTAGCTAAGCTGTTAGTAGGTTTCCAACACTTTTGACTATCCTTTTTCACTATCTTTCCATACAGATGCTAGCGCACCTATGAGACACTAGTGCATCACGTTGTCATCCCTGTTCTGCACTATTGTCCTTTGGCAGAGAGCTATCCAAGGTACAACCCGAGTTTTAGAAACCTGCTCGCTTAGTCCAAACCTAACTCTCAAGTTAGTAGAGTGACAAAAGTATTGAGAGTGCTCTTTATTCTCTATCCTCGATATTAAACAACTCCCTAAACACTTTTGTAGTTGA
Organism: Sequoia sempervirens; assembly: GCA_007258455.2. Classification (NCBI taxonomy): domain Eukaryota; kingdom Viridiplantae; phylum Streptophyta; class Pinopsida; order Cupressales; family Cupressaceae; genus Sequoia; species Sequoia sempervirens. The sequence continues at coordinate 18,423 of VDFB02003824.1, read as the reverse complement.
GGTAGATTAGGGCAGCCTTCAACTCTTAGCTCTTCATGAATTGGATTCGTTGAGTGGTCGGTCCCCCTCCTCTACATTTTGGTGAACCTGACGTGAACATCTATCCGTTCCTTTGTGTTGAGACTCTCTCCTTCACACTCGATGACCTTTGTATATTTGGGTGTTGTGAGGTTTTATGAGCATCACAACCCAATCTATGACCTCCAGGTACATTGTTAGGAGAAGTGTATGACACTTACAAATGGAAAAGACGAAGCTCACTTCTGGTTTTACCACTAGTTTTACCATAGGTTTTACTACTGGTCATTTTTCTCAAGAGGAGGTTTCGACAGACGAGATGGGTTTCATTGACAAGACCACTCATGTACCCACTCCACCAGCATCCCCTATAGCTTCGTTTGTGGATGAGGATGATGTTGTACACATTCCTACATAAACACCTTTTGGCATTAGATAGAAGATTGTTAGATCTCATAAATCATTTGGAGAAATCACCAAATATGGCAAGATTCGCTAGGCTTGTTAATGAGGTGAGATATATGTTAGGAAAAGATCATACGGGTATAGAATTATTATGCGGCCTCATCAATCTAACTAAAGCATACATCCCTTTGTATAACACTAGATTGGGTACCACCAGAGGGATGGTGTTCAATGCCTATGAGAGACAGATAGGTGTCTCGATGCCTACAATGTCCATATGCATGGACAAAACAGGCCCTTCAATCAACATTTCCTCTACTCCTCAAACATCCCACACAATCAAGGCAAGTAGAATACCCCTTGGCTTTAGCTTCACTCCTCCTACTACCCCTGGTGGTGGGGACTCCAGTGGAATGAGTGGTGGTGGTTTTGGTAGTGGTGGTGTCGCTGGTGTTGGCTTTTGTAGTGGTCATGATGGTGGCTCTGGTGGGGGCCACAATGGTGGTCACGATGATGGTCATGACAGAGGCTCTGGTGGGGGCTTGGGAGGTGATTCCAGAGGTGGTTCTGGAGGTGGGCACGATTGGTGGTTTTGGTGGTAGCTCTACTAGTCCTACATCGTCTAATGACCTTGTTTTGAATGCTTTGCTTCAAAACATGGGTCAACTACAAAATCAGTTAGCAAGCCTATCCTAGGCTTTTGCTCAACCTATCTTTCAACCTTTCTTCTAACATAGCCCCCTATCTGTAACAATCTTAAACACTCCTTTCCCTCAGGGAATGGAGATTCCTAAGTTTGAGAATTATGGTGGTAAAGGGGATCCCTAAACACACATATCCACTTTTAATGCAATGTGTACGGATTTATTACACCATGATGCTTTAATGGCTAAACTTTTTCTTCAATCTCTCAAGGATACAACACTAGAGTGGTACTGTCCTTGCCTGACAATTCTATATTCTCATTCGATCAATTGGTCAATCAGTTTCTCCAATGATCCCAGGCTAACATTGGTCCAAAGATGACCTTCTTGGATCCCATATGATGTAAGTAGGGAGAGCATGAGAAGATCACTAATTTCATTGCACGATACCAAGCGCTCTTTTCACAAATCCCTTATCCGCTCCCTGACTCAGATGTACAAAAGGTATTCATAGGAAACCTACAGTGAGCTTGGTAGGAGAAATTTTCCTTGATGAAATATCCTTCTTTTTCACATTTGTGTGTTGCGCTACACGAGTATTAAGAAACAATTGTTCAGTTCAGAGGATCCTCCTTACACTCTCGTTCTAAAGGAAGATCTATAGTGTCAATTTTAGGGAAAGGAAAGTCTATTACAAATGTATTTGTCATGACTAATTGATATGTAATTAAAAGGTTTACAAAATAATTTTCACTTTACTCCTAATTACAGATTTATCCTGATTGCAAACAAAATTGTGTGGTTATGTATTTTAACCTTTAAATTTACAGAAATTGAGTTCACTTAATCCTTTGCACAAATTAATAGCGTTAACTAATAACTTAAAGAAGGAAATTGAAACTGAAAGAATAAGAGAAAATTATAAGACAAAAGAGAAGAAGAGAGATCATGAGCTTGATAACGGAGTTCGCTCAACCTAAGCTACGTCTCTGGGTCCACTTCTCAATGAGGAATCACTTTATTAATGATGACAATATTTAACTACTTTTGTACACCATCCATGCTTTAGACCTGCATTACAAGATCGCTCATAGTCTCCTCTTGCATCTAAAGATACTTGTGTACTCTCCTTGAGTTAGGCTTCAATCACCTCATAACCCTATTGGGTGAAAATTATGTAATCTCCTTTAAACAGATTACAAAACCTTGATTTCAACCACAACTATGTGAGATACAATCTCTCCTCTCAGAAAGGGGAGGAACCCTTCTTACTGCTTATTGAAACTAAGGTAAAACTAATTAGATATTTACAATAACAATATGGGGTGTATCAAATTCATGATTCTCTCTTTTTTCACAGAATATGTTTTACAATGCTTCACGGTTTTAATTTTCTGATTCGATACAACTTCAAACTAAAACAAAAGCAGTAATTCCAATATCCTTATCTTGTCAAAGAAAATCCTAGAGATACCAACATGATAATGATAAATGATAAAATAAGAAATAAAAGCTCATAAACCAAAATCAATGTAAAATGTGGGGGCAACAACTTAACTTCTATCTTTCACTTAAAAAACACAAATTCCAATCTTCATTCAGCCAAACACATTGCAAAACACCTGTACATGCACTAAGAACCTTCTTCTAACCATTTTGAATACATTTTCTAACTTGAACCATCAACCTTCATGGAGAAAACTCAGGAAATCTGAGAGGGCAACAACCATAAACTTGTGTTTTCACTTCCCCTGCAGTTACACACACACTACACTAAACACACATTATAATAATCCATTCCACTGATCTATCAATCCTCCATCGGTGGAATGGCAGATTAAACACTTAAAAGACTCTCAAACCCTTGAATTTGAGGGTTACCAACCAGTTTATTGAGAATATGCTCTTATTCACCCTAAACCTGAATAAAACTCTTCAAATATTCACCAATAAGGTGCTAACACAATGTTCTTATGATTTCAAATTGAAAACACAACCTATGTTGGATAAGTCATACAAAGCCTAAAAATTAGGATAAGAACGCTGCTACAAGGTACTTTTATTACTAAAATTGTTCAAGATACAAAGTTCTGCCTTTCTCTCAGCCTTTACAATGCTTTATAGAGTTGTTTACATCAGTTATGGAAATTGCCTCTTCATCTTCCACTAACCCATCCTTTCCTTTTCACAAAAGACTCTTCATCTTCCTGATTTTGTGCACTTTTTGCATTTTTACATTATTGACAACAAATGACAACTTTTGCAATATTACTTCTTTAACCACCTAGAGACCTATTTGAGAATCAAAGACATTAAATGTGACCTTATCATGACCTTTTTTACATGCTTTTTATGATGACAATTCAAATTTTACAAAAATTCCTATTGGAGGCATAACAACACCATTAGGTGCTCCTGCACCATACCCTTTTCAATGAGGTCCTAAATGATATTTTTCAATTGTCTGCATGTCGAAGTTGGGTTTCCTTTAATTCAATGATAATCACAAAAGGCGTTATCATCCCACCATGAAGGTTTAAATTTCCCTGGGTCATATGGTTTTGCATCAGGGATTTGTATGATTTTTTTTTGCAAGAGTTGTTTGAGGACTAATTCAATCGGCTCCCCTAAGGGAGTATACTTGTGTCTTGTAGGAAATTTATTTTGAGGTCTTTTTCCTTGATTGTTTTGAAGGGAATTTTTTGTTTGGTCAAGGACATGTGGTGGGTTGTTTGGTGTATTAGATCCTTTAAAGTTGAGTGTAAGACCGGTGTGTATTTCCTTTACATTGACAACTCCGTCATTGGTGACATTTTTTCTACGGACTTAATATTTGCTTTTGTCATTGGAAGTTTTTTGGGCATTTTGTGTCTTATTGTATGTCTTAAGTTCCCCTTTGGCGATGAGGGCCTTTTCTAAGATGGTGCATTTTTCCAAAAGGTCAACAAATGTGGTGCAACAATGGGTTTGCAGTTGAAATTTTAAGTATGTAATCAAATTTTCCACAAACATGACAATCTTTTGTTTTTCAGGAATGTCAACAAGACACCAGCTAGCCAAGCTCCTCCATCTCTAGAAGAATGTTATGAAGGACTCACCCTCTTCTTGTTTTGTGTGACATAAGGTGGCAATAGTGGTATCATTCTCAATATTAAAGGAAAAGTGGGTGATAAACTTGTCAGCTAGTTCTTCCCATGATCAAATGCCTATAGGTAGGTGGACGAACCATTCTAGCACTTGTCTTGCGAGACTCCTAGGAAATAGTCTCATTAGATATGTCTGTTCGGATGCAATATCAATCAAGGTCATGTGTAATTCTCACACATGCTCAGTGGGATTTTATTTTCCTCTATATTTAGGTAAATTTGGCATGACATAATGAGGAGTAAAGGGAGGCATGTATAATGTCCTACCAAATGGGTATGAACATAACTCTTGTGTAGAGTAAGTATTTTTTATTTATGTCATGTTTTCCACTTTTTTTTGCAAGGTGATCATTTGATTGGCTAAGACGTCATATTGAGTGTGTGACGTGTCCACGGTGTTTGCAACAACATTTTGATAAGCTCCCATGTTTGTGGTTTGCAATCCAATGTGTTGGTTGGATGAAGTGATGTTGATTTTAGGTGTGTATGGTATGTTTTGATTTGGGATGTTATGAGTGTATGATGGGATTTTATTTTGGATATGTGGAACTTGTGAGGTGGAATTTGAGTTTGAATTTGAGGCATTGGAATGTGTGAGGTGTTGGTATTGGATTGTGTTTGGAATGGGTTTGGGGTATGTTGACCTTGTGTATTTTGGTTACCATATTGTGTGAAGGGTCCTTGTGTGTTTTGTTGAGGAATGTTTGTATTAGGACCTTGGGAAGTGTTGGTGTTTGAAGTATGTATTGGTGTCTTAGGTCCAAAAACATGAATCCTTGTTCTCTTTTTTTTTCCAAAATGATTTGATGATGAGGCACCAACTCCTCTAGTGTGTTTGAGCCTACAGTCCAATCTTCAGACTTGGTTTGGTTTGGCAGGAAAGTGTCATTCTTCTGCTTGTGCATTACATCTTTCTCCATCCACATCATTTTCCACATAAATTCAAGAAATGCTAATCTGAGGGGCACAAATTTTGGCAGTATGTGTGGAGCAATAGGGCATCCATACACTCTTATTATTATAACTTCTGGGAGGAAGAACCAATCTCCAAAATTATGTGTATGACCATGCTCTAGCCTTAAAGTCAAATGTCTCACTAGTTGCAACATTTTTGTTGAAAATATTGGTATTGCATACCCAAGAACTTGAAGGATTCTATGTACAAATTCTTCGTAGAATACAACAAAGCTTGAATTCTTGCACTGATTGTCCCAAATATAGCACCATTTTTGGATAGGTGTGGGATTCCCTTGCTCATCTATTGTAGCCAAGTCCATTCTTTTAGTCCACTAGTCCCTATTCTTGTACAATATCAAATGACACAGTAGGGAATAGTGTCTGAATGTAATCAGTGCTCTATCCTCTATAGCTCGGGAGAATTCATCATCTAACGCCTTCTCAAGGTATGAAGCAAAGTCATATTCAATATTAGTTTCAGGGTTTTAAATTCTCATGGCCATCATCATTAGGCCTATTGGCATTTTATCTTGAGAATCTATCCCCAACACTTGGCAAAGACCTAAATATGTATTCACAAAGTAATACTAAAAATATGTCACATTAAATGGTTCAGTAGTGGTAGTAGAGATGGGGAATGATCTGTTACCAATGCCTCTTTTCATATATAGGGGTACCTCATTACTTCTATAAGTATTTTTTAACCTAGCATAATCCTCCTCACTTTTCTACAGGTTTATCTTGGTCAGAGCCTGCTTGTTTAAGACAAAACACTCAATGATGGATTTTTTGGTTACTTCTACCAATATTGTGTCATTTGGAAACCTTACTTTTTTTGTAGCTGAGTGATAGTGTTTGGCTAGTAGTCTGATAAATTCTACATCAACAAACACATTTGGGACAATCAACCTTGCTATATCTAACATCCAAGCGTTTGACAATGGAATCTTCTCATTTCTCTTACTGTAAAAATACCAAAATAGGTCCCATCCAGATTTGGAAATGAGGGCATCCCTACAACTTTGTGTGGTGTCCATGAGAAACTTCTTATTACCCTCTTTAGTAGACCCTGGAAGTATATCTAATATGGACTGATGGAGTGGTCTCTTCTTTACTTTAGGTTCTTCATCTTTAATTTTAGGTTGACTTTCTTTTACTTCTGATTGTTTGGTTTTAGGATGGAGTGCTTTCTTCTCTACTTTAGTTTCTTCATCTTTAATTTTAGGCCGACTTTCTTTTACTTTTGATTGTTTTCTTTTAGGAGGCATGTTTCAATTTTCTCTACTATGGCTTCAGATGACAAAACCTTGAAAGATTTTTTATATTAACAGAACTCTTTCAAAGAGTTTTTGTGCACTTGAGTATTTCACGCTAGCAGGACTTCTTCTCGTATCCTTAGCTCCTTCCATGCTAGTGCACTATATGCTTTATATCATTACTTGAAGATTGTCAATGAGACAATCTTATTTGTCTTACCAATATCTCAATGTCTCATCGACATTGGATTTTATGTTCCTCTGATGTTGGTTGTCGGTGTTGATGAGACAAGTTAATATCTCTTGCCGATATGCCATTGTCTAATCGATATTTTCCTTCGGTGGTATTTCTTTATATATCAGTGTAACTCTGCCATGTTGGGGAGACTTGTGATTATCATTGCATTATAGCAGTGTTTTTCCCTTCCCTTTAGTTGTTTACTGCACTACCACCTTGCTCAAGGCTTCTTGTTGTGGGGTTACAATGTATACTACTCTATCACATATGTTTCTCACCTTCCCGGCGGTATAGCGGTGTATGCTTTTGATCATTACTTGAAGAGTGTCAATGAGACAATCTTATCTATCTTATCGATATCTCAATGTCTCATTGACATTACTTTGTTATATCCAAGAGTTGTGTTTCGTCGAGCACTTGTAGATATACCTTGTCGATGTGACATAAGTGATTCTCTCCTCAATATGCATGTATCTTGTTGACATTTCACTGTTTTATATCGTCGATGAGACATATAAATAAGTCTCTTCGACATAGGGGTGTCTAAACTGGTGTTGAACCCGAAGCTAAACTTGAAGCTAAAGTCGGAGCTAAACACAATGGTAAAATCAAAGCTAAACTCGGAGCTAAAGGTGACGCTCAAGGCAGCGCTACACTCAAAGCTAATATCGAAGCTAAAGGTGGCGTTACTTTAGGTGCTAATTAGTGCCTAAATTAGTGCCGAATTGTACTGATCGACGTAATAAATGCCAAAAATTGTGCCATCCTGATAAATAGCATTGATGTTTTCAAAAAATTGCCAAAAAATACATTAAAATAGTGGGTGGAAGCAAAAAATGGAGCAAATTACAAGGATTTGTTGTAGTGTGAATTTGCAACTATGAGCTTGTCTAAGTCTGAAAAACTTCTTAATATGAGGTCTCCAAAGGTATGTGCAACTAAAATATGACCTATAGTTTGACCTATGATGAAGGAAACTAATGTAAAGATGAGCCAAATGGATGAAATGGAATGACACGTCTGAAATCTTGCAAGTTTGTGGTCTAATGACAAGATAACACTCAGGATTTGATCAAAAATGAGAATGTTTCATTTTTCCCTAAAAATGTTAGCAGCTAGTAGATGTGGTGTTCTAGGCAGCAGTTGCAGTGTTCTAGGCAATAGTTGCAGTGTTCTGAGTAGCAATTGTGATCTTTTGGTTTTAACAATCGCAGTGTTCTAGCAAATAATTATGGTTAACAGAGGCAATTACAACGAACAACTTATTTTTATCCTAAGTTGACTGATTTCGACTAAACTTTGATATGATTTTTGTGAAGTCTGAATGGAAAACACTATAAATAATCTAAAAACAATTGTCTTGGGTGGTCTTGAGTGTCAAAATGTGTATTCGTAATGTGTATGTTCAGAGGTTATTCACCTAAAATTTCCACAAGTCTAGCACAAATCAAATACAAATCACACAAATAAAACACTTGATATCCCTAAAGTCAATGTCCAATGGTGACACTCTGATGTAGAGCCAGGGTTCAAAAACCTTCAACCATACAAATAGATCAGTTTCAAACAACCCTTCAATCACAAAACCTTCAACTTGTTGTCCTACTCACCATGCATATTGATGGCATACAAATGATCATTACATCAAACAACTCAATAATGCATTATTTTGTTAAACCCTCATTTCACCAAGGGTTATGACAATATTTACTATGAAAAGACACACAAAAAACCTCCACATCTTTCCCAAATGATCAAATAATTCAAATTCCTTTGTAAGAAACTTGTGCAACAATGTAAAGAAGACTCACCAAGTTTGAGCCTTTTTGGTGGTGCAATACAAAGATATAGTTTCCTTAATGCTTGTTGGAAACCCTAGTTTTATCACAAAACCTGCTCTCACCAAAAATGTCATAACTCTTTCAAAACTTAATGAAATTAGATCAAACAAAAATGAAATGAAACTAGACTCATTTATCCATCTTTTACCACTGGTTTTAGACCATTATTGTACCATACCAATCTGTACCATGTTTTTCTTTCAGATTCTCCAACCAGTTTCAGATCATTATATGAAAGATACAATCCATACAAACCAAGAGAACATTTGCAACATGAGAAAAATTCAAAAATAATGCACAAAAACAAGGGTTTCTTCTTCTTCACAATTTCCATCCATCTCCAACCCCCAAATTTGAGTTGGCATTACATATTTATCATATTAAAACCATTTCTAACTTCCCAACTAACTAATCAACTTCTACATGATCTTGACTCTTCATATTCCCATTCTTGCATTTTTGCAACTTTTCAATATGACAATTTTGCAAGAATTGACAACTTTTAACCATAATTGCAAAATAACCTAACCATGAACTCCTAGGACCTAAAATAGACTCAAACATATTCAATATGGTCTAAATGACCTTATTACATGATCAAATAACTAAGATTAAACTAGGAAACCCAAATTGCCTCATGGAGGCTTAAACCTGACAAGCTGCTCCTGCACCATACTCCCGACCAAAAAGAAACTCAAATCCCTTGAGTGAGGACCTGAAAATGCATGAAAACATACATCAACAATTTGCTTCATCTTGAATCTAGGTTTACCCTTTCTTAAGGTTGCAATTACAACGAGAAGATGGTATATTCCATCCTTATTCTTGTTCCCTCGTAATGTGACTATGATCTGTTCACCTTTGTTTTTCACCTTTCCCATCTGATATTTTGCCCCTATGTATGTTGCTTGCTCAAGTTTACCAACCACTGATATGGAAAAAATTAAATGACTACTATCCTCCTTTGAAAATATTGAAGAAAACACCATATCAACATACCTTTTATACCAACTTTGAATTCCAAGAATCAATTCATCCTTGACACGCAACATATCAAATTTTGACACCAACTCAATATCATTTCCCTCCAAAATTTGATCATTCTCCAAATTTGTTGTCTTGGTACCTTCAAATTCTAAAATGGCTGCAACCTCCATGTGCTCTTCTTCTTCTACCATCATCACTTTGGCTTGCTTGATTTTTTCATCATCTTCCTTTATCAACAAAGGTTCCTTCACATCTAGTTTTATTGCTCCCATTTGTCTTCTCCTTTGAATAATCTTTCTAATAGGCCATGTAACCTTCCTCTTAACTAATAAGTGCCAACTTTGAAACTGTTGCATCACAATCTTCCATCTCTCTTCCATTCTTTCCATATCTTGCTTCAGCTCTTTTATCTCTTGGTCAATTTCCATTTTTTTTCCTTCTCTTTTTCCTCTTTTGTGAACCCTCAACCTGCAAATACCTCCCCAACACATCAATTCTTCCCTCTTTACCAAGCAAGTCTCTTCACCTTGCTTCTCTTTTCTTTGTGACACCTCACCTAGGTTTCCTCACTTTACCTAGTCTCTTGGCATCCGGGTTCTCTCCTCAACCTGCAAAAGACAACACACACAATCTTCCTTTTCCAAAGTCTTCTAGCTTTGATACCAATTGATGTAGAGTCGGGGTTCAAAAACCTTCAACCATACAAATAGATCAGTTTCAAACAACCCTTCAATCACAAAACCTTCAACTTGTTGTCCTACTTACCATGCATATTGATGGCATACAATTGATCATTACATCAAACGACTCAACAGTGCATTATTTTGTTAAACCCTCATTTCACCAAGGGTTATGACAATATTGACTATGAAAAGACACACAAAAAACCTCCATATCTTTCCCAAATGATCAAATAATTCAAATTCCTTTGTAAGAACCTTGTGTAGCAATGCAAAGAAGACTCTCACCAAGTTTGAGCTTTTTTGGATGGCGCAATACAAAGATATAGTTTCCTTAATGCTTGTTGGAAACCCTAGTTTTATCATAGGCCTGCTCTCACCACAAATGTCATAACTCTTTCAAAACTTAATGAAATTAGATCAAACAAAAATGAAATGAAACTAGACTCATTTATCCATCTTTTCCCATTGGTTTCAGACTATTATTGTACCGTACCAATCCATAACATGTGTTTCTTTCAGATTCTCCAACTAGTTTTAGATCATTATATGAAAGATACAATCCATACAAACCAAGAGAAAATTCTGCTACATGGGAAAAAATAAAAAATAATGCACAAAAACAAGGGTTCTTCTTCTTCACAATTTCCATCCATCTCCAACCCCCAAATTCGAGTTGGCATTACATATTTATCATATTAAAACCATTTCTAACTTCCCAACTAACTAATCAACTTCTACATGATCTTGACTCTTCATATTCCCATTCTTGCATTTTTGCAACTTTTCAATATGACAATTTTGCAAGAATTGACAACTTTTAACCATAATTGCAAAATAACCCAACTAAGAACTCCTAGGACCTAAAATAGACTCAAACATATTCAATATGATCAAATCGCTAAGCTTAAACTAGGAAACCAAAATTGCCTCATCAAGACTTAAACCTGACAAGGTGCTCCTACACCACACTCTTAGCCCATGCTAGGAATCTCCATTGATACAAGGGAGGGACACCCTTTTGGCTTATGTATCACCTTTTGTCTACAAAAGTGGACAAATAGGGGCCTCCTAGAATGGAAGGATGACCCAAATCACCCTCTCCTTGGAAAGTTACAAGTATGACAATTAGCTTATACTAACCCAAGGATTCTCATCTCACTTAAGGGAGCCAAATGTTGAGTGTAAGAATCTTGGGGGTGCGGTGCTACACCCTTGCACTAAGAATGCCACCAAAAATCAATCAAAAGGGTGGCCTCTAACTAGTTTGTCTTTTAGTCGCAACTCGAGGACATGCCACCTCATGAGCGTCCAGTAAGCCACTTAAGACTTTAACCACTCCTACTAGGGGAACTTATACGCAAAGGTACCTCCTGAATGGAATTGTATGGTGAAAGCTAATAGTAATTAGACTCGACATTTAGTCTTATCCTTTTATATACCAACCTAAGGAAAAAACTAGTTGGAGTCACCAAGGAGTTCTCCGTACGAATGTGTCTCACTTTGTAGGCCCCTCTAATGGGGTAAAAAAAAACAAGACAAACACAATGTTTTTGATCTCCAAGATCACTCAAGGTGTGAGGAGAGAGCATACACAATGTGCTTGACTCACACTAGCATGTTGTTCAGTAACCTTATTAAAACCAAATGTGTGGTTGATAATTCAAATTTCAAGAGATGTTTTTGATTCTCCAGATCACCAAAATGGTGTGAGAGAAGAGCATACACACCTCAAAACAAAATATAAAACCACAAGAAAATGAAGACAATGGAAAGACACTTGATGCAAAATTGTTGTTAATTTTAAAGCCAATGAGTGTGAAAATGCAAGGTTAATTTTAATCCAAATGAGTGTGATATGCAAATTGTTGTAAATTTTAAAACCAATGAGTGAATATGCAAGTAGTGTTCATTTTAAACCCATGAATGAGATAATGCAAGTTGTGGTAAAATTTTAAGCCAAATGAGTGATAATGCAAGTTAATTTTTAAACCAAATGATTGTGTAAAGATATTGCAAAATGAGAGAAGATAAACAAGTTAGAAAAACCTAAATGTAAATGCCTCCTTTCCACCTATGCCACATGCTACAAATCAGATATCAGTAACAGAAAAACTCTTAAACTATTGAATGCAAAATACATGAATTAAAAATTCCTAATAAAATGCAAGATTCTGAAAATCAGGCAATTACGGTGTTGTAACTAGAAAATGCAGCTCACTAGATTTTGGAAAATATGGTGTGGGAACTGGAAACTGTGGTTTCCAGAATGTCGAATGTGTCATGCAAATATGGTGAAGTCACCAAAAAATTTGGTGAAGCCCTAATCAGTTGCGGTGAACAGACCTATAGCTGCAAAAACATTAAAAATACGACTGACTTTGAAAAAAATTGAAACTAATATATGCTGCAATAATGATGTCAAATGATAAAAAGAAAAACCAAAAACCAAAAATAACAAAACAATCCAAAAAATAGATGCAACAAAATGATGCTTCCAAATTTTGAAAAGTTGCGACTTTTCGGATAGTGATTGTGGTGCATTGGCATTTGGCGATTGCATCGTTTGAGATCGCGATTGTGGTCTAGACCTAAAAATTCAAAATTTCCAAAAAAAATTGCAAGATTTGGTTAGCTTCATGTTAAGTTCACCAATGTAATTTAGGGTAAAATTCAAGTTAAGGTTATAAATCATCAAAACTAAACCTATAAATCCCTAAACCAACAATAGAGTACAATCCAACATAGAAACATCAACAAAAAGTAAATATTACCTATGCCATGGTTGCTTGACCTCCATTGTCCTTCTCCATTTTTCTTGAATGTACTTGATGCCCTCAGATTTGAGTATGCAATAGTAGCCTAATGTCTATGATAGAAAAAATATTGAAGATAGTAGTTGTGTCCTTAATTAGCATGTACTTGTGCATAAAGATTCATAGAAATGACAATGATAGGCATCTTTTATAGAAATATAAATATCAATGAAGGGTTGAGATTAAATGCCAATAAGATATGTCAATCAATGGCCAAGAATGAAAGTTGCACTATGAAATGGGGTTAGGGAAAAATTAGGGCAATGACAAGAAATGAATGGCTAAGATTGAATTATAAAATAATTCAATCAAGGGTGGAAATTGAATGAGATGTCAAGAGATAAGATTGACATGAATAATAGGTTGGCACAAAAAAAGAGGTTGTAGGAGAGATTCAAATAATTATAAATTATTTAATTTGAGAGGGAAATGAATAATTAAATAATGAAAACATTATTTAATTATAGAGGGCATGTGACATGTTGACTTTTTCATTAAATAATAATTTAATTCAAAAGTGAGAAGAAAATAACAAATTAATGGACAATTAAATAAATAAAATTTATTTAATTTAATGACAGAAAATGCTAATGAATAATTAAATAATTAATAATTATTATTTAATTATAGTAAAAAGTGATAAATAATTAAATAAATAAAATTTATTTAATTAATCAAAAGATAGAAATGAATTAATTATACAATTAAAATTATGTAATTAATAGAAGAGTTATGCCATTAGACAATAATTAAATAATTAAAAAATATTTAATTATCAAGGATGAAGAGGGAATTGACGAAGAAAATAGAGTTCGCAGGCCTAGGACAATTTTTAGTGTCTACACCAAGAATATATTTTGTAGGCCCCAAATCCTTCATATCAAATGTTCCAGAAAGCTGAGTCTTAAGCTCCCTAATCATCACCTTGTTGTTACCCATAAACAACATGTCATCAACATACAAGACAATGATTAGAATATGATCATCAATAACCTTAATGTAAACACAATGATCCTCCTCACTCCTAACAAAACCCAACTTCAATGCAGAAGCATCAAACTTCTAGTACCATATTGTGGGTGACTATTTCAAACCATATAAATATCTCTTTAACCTGCAAACCAAGTGTTATTTTCCTTTCACAACAAAACTGTCAGATTGTCATGTATAAATCTCTTCCTCAAGATCCTCATGCAAGAGAGAGGTTTTAACATCCATTTTCTCTATTTCATTTAATTATAAGTAGTAGTAATAGATAATATGAATCTAATAGAAGTTAACTTAGCAACAGGAGAGAAAATTTCATCAAAATCAACTCCCTCTGTTTCAGAGTAGCCCTTGGCCACCAATCTAGCCTTATACCACTCTAATCGACCATCTTCTCCAAATTTATTTTTAAATACCCACTTACAACCAATGAGCTTCCTTCCTTTGGGAAAATTTACAAGATCTTAGGTATCACAACTATCCAAAGCCATCATCTCCTCTTGCATGGCCTACATCCAAGACTCAATGTCTTCTAAAGAAAGAGCCTCCCTGTAGGATCTAGGTTCATTGTCAATACTCAACAAAGCAAATACACAACGAAAATTGGATGGGCTATACCTATCAACTAGATTCTTTTGTCTTGTGGATCTTCTCAAGGTAGCAGTAAGGGGTTCTTGCTACTCTTCTTCTACATGCTCATCCTGCACATCATCGAACTCTCTAAACTTCTTCTCCATCCTCTAATCCACCTAGTTTTTCTTCCACATGTGCATCTTCCTGCTTTTCAATATTTGTCTCAAAGTCTGTTTTTGTCTTATCTTTCCCCATTGGTTATTTTTCACCTAATTAATCTCTAAACTCCATGAAAATCACATCTCTAGAGAAAACCATTTTACGGGTTAGTGGATTCCAAGGCTTATAACCTTTACATTCTCACCATAAACAATAAAGATGCATTTTTATTTTTTTTGGATCCAACTTAGAACACTTCTCTTGAAGCACATGAACAAAAGCCTCAAACCAAAGACCCTTAAATGTGAAAAGAAGGCTTTCTACCTATCCATGCTTCATGAGTTTTATCAACAAGAGCTAAACAAGGAGATATATTAACCAAATAACATGCAGTACTTATAGCTTATACCCAAAAGCATTTATCAAGCTTAGCAACACTCAACATGCTCCTAGCTCTTTCCATCAAGGTTTGGCTCATTCTTTCTACTACCCCAATTTTTTGAGGTGTATATGGTGTAGTCTTTTGTCAAACAATACATGCATGCTTACATAACTCATCGAATTCCTTAGAACAATATTCACCCCCATTGTCAGATCTCAACACCCTTATTTTATAATACATTTGTTTCTCAACTAAGGCTTTAAATTCCTTAAACTTAGTGAAAACATCATATTTTACATGCATAAAATAAATCCAATTGTATCTTGACACATCATCAATGAAAGTAACATAATAACGAGATTTTCCAAAAGAGTCAACATCCACTAGTCCAAACACATCTGAATGAATGATCTCTAATAATCTCTTAGCTTTATTAGTCCCATTAGGAAAAGATGATCTATTATGTTTACCAAACACACAATTCTCACAAAAATCATTTTTGTCAAATGAATAATTTGAAATACTATCAAACAAATTTTTATTCAAAATGGTCTTAAGACCATTTTCACTTATATGACCCAATCTATGGTGCCACAACATACATGCATTTTCAATGCTAGTTACATTGGTAGAGTTACAAAAAGTGGAAGCATTAAGCCTAAACAAAGTCCCAATTCAAGATCCTTTAGCTATCACCAAACTCTCTCTTACCAACTTGCAAATGGACTTGTCAAATGTCACATGCATTCTAGAATCATTCAACTTGGATACTAAAATTAAATTTCTCACAAATATTGGAATATGTAAAACATGAACAAGGGTTTTAACCCTTCCATCACTGAAACACAACTTTACCTTTCCCTTACCAAAAATCTTTTTCATTTTTTATCACCAAGGAAAACTTCTCCCCGATCATAAGCTGAATATGAATTAAGCCACTCCTTGTGAGGAGTCATATGGTAGGAGCAACCTAAATCAATAAGGAAAGCAACATCACTAATAGTGTTAGCAGAAATAAACAAAGCATCAAAATCACCATCTTTTGAGGAATTTTTGGGTATGTGTAGGATCATCATGGAAAAAATAGGCCCTTAAGTGGCAAAAAATTCAGAAAAATCAAAGTTAGGCAACTTGACGTAAAAATTTGAATAAGTTATTTATATTATTTCAAAAATATGTAAGAATAGAATCTATAGAAAATTGAATGTAGTTTCTAAACTACTAGGTTTTTAAAAAAAAAAAATTATATTTGGTGAAAATTTGAAATTTCAATGCAGTAGTACTTAAATTTCGGGGAAAAAATAAGTAGGTGTCTGTCGACCATCCTAACCACAATAAAATGATAATATTTTTAATAATATTTTAGACATAAGTAGAGGACTCATGTTAGGATGTGATGCATATTTTTTGTAATTTTTTTCCAAGTAAATAATTAATTATGATTTTTTTATTACAACTTTTAAAAAATATAAAAACTCGTATGTCTAACCACCTTAACTTGGTCAAAACTTCATGAAATTCAATTTTTATTTTTTTAATCCTATAGTATTCAAAGCATAGAATGTGATGCATGTTTTGGAATAAAAAAATGTGATACCGTTTGAAAGCTATAATTTTTTTCAATCAGCCTATCAATCAACACTTTAGTCGTAATTCAAATAGAAAATCACTACTGAATTTGACACCATTTTCCGACGGCGACGGCCATTCGTTGGTCGTTCGACAAATCTTTGTCAGAAGAGCGACGCAATGGCGAAAATCTTTCCATCGCTGTTTTTTCATCGAAAGGCCGACGATGAATTAAATGTCAAAATAACGGCAAAGAATTGTCGGTCAACGGCATCGTGAAATACCTCAGGATTTTGTCGGAATATCGACAAAACTTTTTTGTATCCACCGACGAATCACACCAGAAGTTTGTCACCAGTTTGACGAAATGGGCAAGCAGTAGCGTCAAAACAATAGCAGACGTTCGTCGCCATTTCGACGAAATGGGCAAGGAGTAGCGTTGAAACAACACCAAAAAGTTCATCGAATGTACGACGAAATAGGCAAGTAGTAGCGTCGAAACAACACCAATAGTTCGTTGACTTTGCGATGAAATTAGCAAGGAGTAGCGTCGGAAGAACACCAAATGTTCATCGAAAGTGCGACGAAATGGGCAAGGAGTAGCATGGTAGCAACGCCGAAAGATCGTCGAAATTGCGACAAAATGGACAGGGAGTTACGACGAAATATTCGTTGCAGCTATAACAACTTCATCGAGCCTTTCTGTTCATTCGTCAGTGGTTTTCGTCGGTGGTTGTCATCGAAATTGCGACGAAGCATCAATTTTTTTTTTAAAAAAAAAATTCATGGAAATGTACCATTGCGGAGATTGATGACTGATCATACATACAGACTACATATTGGTTTGATGCTTCAAACGATGCATTTCTTATATTGAAAAGTGCATTACTTTATTGAGCTTCTCTTTGTTTCAAGAATAGTTTAATATTCTCTACTTAACAGGGCCAACCACGTGATGGTGGAAACTCATTTGGCCCCTCCGCCCCCCTCACATCACTCTCAATTCCCCATACCCAATCATATAACATTAATCATTGATTCATCCATTAATAACATATAACATTCATTCATTCATCCATTAATAACATATAACATTCATTCATCCATTAATAACATATAACATTCATTAATTAACGGACTCACATTCATTCATTAACATATAATATTCATTCTTTCGGTTTTTACATATTATCAAAAATATGGTTGTCATGATATGATTACAATCACTTTTTTGTTTCTTTTGAAAGCATAAAACTGAAGTGGAGTATCATTTTCATCGATATATGTCCCCTTTAGTTTATTACGCCCTACGCGTGATCTTAATATGCATAGTAGATGCGCTCATGACGTGGACACCGCTTCAAGGGGGATCTATTGCAATAAGAAAGAAATGTTAAACTGATATGTTTCATTATTATTGTTACAAGTATTTCATTAATTAAAAGAACATTAGAGTGGTACTCTTTACCTGATGGGTCCACATCATATTTCTGAACTTTTCTTATAGACTCATGCTCAACATGTTGAACGCCCTCTAAATCGATGCGGTTGAAACCACGAAAGGTTACATTAATTAATACACCAATTGAAATTAAATATGTTTAAGAGAACATGAGGTGGTCCTCTTTCTTGATGGGGAGATACATCATGTTCACGATCTTCTCTAGCTAATCATGCTCAACCGTTGATCGGCTCTACATGCTCTAAAGTTGAAACACGAGGGTTAAATTAATTAATACACCAATTGCAATTAAATATGTTTAAA
>VDFB02003823.1:69306-101144 GCA_007258455.2 Sequoia sempervirens | reverse complement strand
CAATACCAATGAGTTACTTTGCAATTTTATTTAGAGTCAAAGGGGAGGCAAATGGCGATGAGTGGCTTTCAATAATGAATTTCATGGAGACTTTATGCTAAGTGCAACCCATATGTTGTGAATAATTCCTCTACAGGGAGGTTTATTATGAAGCTTTGGATAATAGTTTAACATATACTTTCATCAAATGGAAAGGAAACCCTCCTGATAGCCTATTTGAAGCTTATGATGTGGCCATTAAAGTGAGTACAGATTTGAGGCAGCACTTGTCTGGACCCTTGCCATTAGCTAACCAAACACCTATGTTGAGTCTAATCCCTCAATTACCCTTGGTTCCACATCTAGGTCAACCCTTGAGTCAAGCTACACCCACACCAAATTACCCTCTAGATATGAACCAGCCTGCATTCTTTCATCAGCAAGCTAGTATACCCAGTTACTTGCAGTGCTCAGATATTTAATCAACCCTTGAACCATGTGTCCCATTCTATTTATGTGCAGAACTTAGCAGGTATTGTTCCTCCATCAAATAATGTAGACAAGGATAGGTTGGATGCACTCACAAAGCTAGTTGAGAAGCTGAACACCGAAGTCACCTACCTAAGGAACTAAAATAATCAACCTCAGGTTGTCCAAGGGGGAACTTAGTCTGATTATGATCAAGATCAGAGGAAAAATCTCGATAGGGGAAAATATTTTAAAGATTAACACTCAGGGCCAACATTTGATAGAGTGCAGCCACCCTGTCAGAATAGTGGAGGAACCTTAACTTCTTTGGATCAGCCGAACAATTACAAAAAAGTCTAATGGAGTTTACCTAGCTGAAGTAGCTCTTTCAAGATGGTGTAGGCTTCATAACACTAATCAACATTCTGAGTCTGAATGTCGAGAATTCCAGACTGATGTATCCATTTTCTAGCCAAAAATCCAACATTCCATCAACAATTTGAATGGACAAGAGATAGTGCCATCTAATCCTTATGACATATCAGTCATGGTGGTGAATCATGTCCCATTTCCAAGAAGTGAAGAGAATGGGCCAGAGGAAGAACAAAACAAGAGCATTGAAATAGATTTTGCATACAGTGAAGAATCTATAGTTCAATCCCTTGGAAATAATGAGGAGAATGATAGTGGTCCACTAGATGAAGAAGAGTCTACAACTGAAGAGATTCAAGTGTTCCATCATGTGCCTACTCAGTATTTCATAAATGGAGGACAATTTGATGCTGATGAAGGAGGAAGTGTTGAAAATAATAGTGATGAATTTGTAGTTAGCTTTGAGGACAACTATTCTACCATGACTACAGAGCAAATAGGATAATGCATGGTAGAGGAACTCAAGAAAGTCAAAGTAAGTCTCTCTACCCATGAGTTGTTAAGGGATCCCACAATTAGGGATGCAATATTAAGGTTTCTTGAGAGAGATATGCTTTCTAAACAAGGGGGTGCTTCAAGCCAGGTTGATACGAATACTTTAGAGGAGGTACTCCTATCTAAAACAAGCCTAGGAAATTACATACTGACAGTTGACCCTCAGGGATTGGAGGTTGAAGAAATCCTTATGTTACATGATATGCCTAAGGAACCTATTCATAAATCTGACAGTGTTGAAGCATCGGTAGAATCAATAGATGAGGTGGAAGAGCAAGTATGGTTGTTAGATCATACAAAGAATGTGCATCTGACTACGAGGAATGAGCTTCCAATAAAATAATTTCAACAAGCTATTGGAAAATGTCTAGTAGAAGAGTCAACTGGCATTGGATTAGAGAAATTCATAGCAGTAAACACTGAGGCAGCCCTGGAGGAGGTTGAGCTTTCAATTGAGGAGCCTTAATGAATTGCCAATGAATGTCCCATGAAGAAAATTGTAGGAGCTAATGTTGATGATAAAGAAGCCGATGTTCCTGAGGGTTATAGTTATTGACCTAAACTAGTGCCAACAAAAAAATTCAGGCAGTCTTCTTATTCATCCAATTCTATTTTTTCTCTATTTGTTGATGGACTAAATATTGAAAATTCACATATTTTATGTGTTAAGGATGAGATAGATGATGTGATTCATATGGATGTGTAGGAAAATCTGACTGATGCTCAGAACAACACTGCTACAAGCATGTTTGATGGGCTTAACCACATTGCAGTATGTGAAAACATGCTTAAAGATCCATCTGTAAGGCCTCCTGACTAACATCATGGTGAGGAAGTTACTATACATGATGAGACTTCAACATTTTCATCATTGACCCTTCACAAAGACATTCAAATAGGTGAAAAGTTCCATGTTTACACTTTTGAACCTATTCAATCTAATTTCACCTTGAATTATTCATTGAAGACTCTAACTTTTTTTTGCGTGTTTCTAGCTTAGGAGGGGTGTTGTATCATCAATGGAGACCTCTTGATGACATGGATATCAACTCTTCACAAGTGTAGGATGATGAACACAACATTTAGTCCACAACAGTACAAAATCAGTTTGTTTCTTTCCTTACTATGAATTCTGAAGCTTGTCAATTTGACTATGGGAGTTTAGGACAGACAACTTGCATTTGGATGAATCATGGTCCTAGTGAGTTACCTCAGTTACTGATTATTTCCAATCTTGACTCAAATTTTGAATGCTGCAATTTGGGGATTTACTTTGTTGAGTATAAAGATAAGTTTTCATTCTTAAGGATTGTTACTTTCACTTTATTCCTTGTCCATGCACTAAAAAGTCAAATAGGTGTAGGTCTCAGTTCACCCTATCTGATAATGAGTCATTTTGTGTTTCTTTGTACATACTGCTGATTTGAATAAATGCAACTTTCTCTACTTTCTTTAGGTTTTCTTCTCTACTTTTTCTTTCTTTAGATTAGATTGTGTTAGTTTAGGTTTGATTTTGGCTTTGTTTCCTTTGGTTTTCTGATTTTGCTTGGTTTGGGTTTTCTTTTGTTTTGCTTCTCCGGCTCGATGTTCCTATGCCTTCTATTTGGGGAAGTGTCCTACTTGCACAACAACCATTTTATTATCTGATACTGTTTCTTAGTGTTTCATTGATGAACTTTAATCATGTCTTTGGAATTAATGGTCAAAATCTTCTATTAGCATCAAACAGTCTGAATGTTTGATTCGAAGTGGATGGGTCATTGGTCTGACTTGAACCCAAGGTATCCTGAAAATCTTATATCTTTCATAAATCTTAAGAATCCTAAGGTTGTAGTAGGGTCCTTGTGAGGTCTTGTTAGATGAAAAATCCTATTTCTGCTTCAGTGCCACTGTGGTTCTCAGCCCTGAGTGTGAACTTCATTGTTCATAGGTTGATATGAAAGGGTGAAAAGAAAAGAAATATCAAAAAGAAGAAAAGAGAATGTTGAAAATCAAAAGAATGAATTCAATTTATTAGGAGTATCTAAGTATCTCTACCGATGCTATGGACACCTGGCTGGTAGTAGAACTATGCTTGGGGGAACCATAGCGATAACCTCATCGGGGCTATAGACGCCTAACTGGCAGTGAGGCTCTATCTAGGTTGCTTTTGGAGTTAGAATCATTTACGTAGCCTAAATTGACTAAGCTTAGTTTTTGCAATGGCTTAAGGAAGGAAATGAAGTCACTTGCACACACTTGGATTTTCAGGTTATTGAAAGTTTGGTCTTGATTGTTTGATCTTGCATTTTGATTTATTTTCCTAATATGGAGATCAAAACTAGAGATTCTGGGTTCTTGATTCATGTTCGTCATCAAAATGCTCTAGAGCATTTTCCCAGCGGGAGTCACCATTTGTTGTGTAGTTTTCACACACACGCCCTGCTGAAAGTAGGGACCTTCTTTTAATGCCTTTTGGTCCTTTGATTATTGAATTTGGTCACTGTTAGGAGTGCTTGAATGTTTTTTCTACTTGTTCAAATGATCCCTGAAGTTATTTATTAAAATCTCGTGTCTTGGAGTGATTTTAGGGTTTATAACTAGTTTCAGGAATTTCCTTCCTAGACAGAATTCCCTGGTTGCCTTGGATACTCGATGAGGACTATGTTGCACTATGTTTCAGAGATTTTAGTTCTTCACAGAATTCTTCATCCACCAGATTTTTTTGAAATTCCTTTACCTCCTCAGATTCCCGAAGTCTGTCTTGGCTTTCCTGATGAATCTGTGTGCTTAATTTGATTTGTTATGCAATCTCTAAGGCTCTTGAGATTAATTTATTTTCCTAATGGTGTTAATGCTATCTTAGCAAATGGAATTTTTAGTTGCTATGATAACCTTGGTTTTGCATGGTTGTGCGAGAAAGCTGGTTTATATATATATTTATGCATGCTAGGACCTTTTTTTTGCATTTGTAATTTTTAGTTTGGTGGTTTAAGCCCCTTGATTAATACTAGATCCGGTTTCTTGGTGATTCGTGTTTGGCATGAGCACATTCTTGCATCATACTACATGCTGAACTGATTAAGCCTGTTGGTCTCATATCATATTTTCTTTCCATTGATAATTGTATTTTTCAGGCATAAACCACCATGCTACATGATGCAGACTTCCTCTGTTGAGCAGGCCTAGTCACTGTAAAAGCAATGAAGGACATAAGGGTACATAACTCACTATCAAAGGTTCCTATAGTGTTGGAGCCTTGGTACGACTATTAGAATGCAATTCTCGATACTATGCAATGAAGCAAAACAATTATGAGATCCTTATTTAAGTAAGATCCCAACAAGGGAATGAAAAATATAAGGCAACATGCCGCATAATGGCATGAGAGGCATCGGGGAACATTGGTAATTCAGAATAGTTGCTTCGGTCGTCGATTGGTGACCCTTCCCATCTTCAAAAATCAAAATCATAATGTTCACTCTATAATGGAAGGAGATCGTGGGATGTAAGTTTAATGGGAAAGCTTCGTAACTGACATTTGAGATAGATTGACTCAAGGGCTCCCAGGATCACTAGGACAAGCGTCATAAGGTTTGTAGTGTGGTGGAGGAAATAATAATCCAAAGATGCTTGTCTCTACTATGGAAGAAGGAAAGAAATCATGGGTAGTTATGAAGTGTTTAAATTAGTGGGGATAGCGTGTATAAAGGCCGAGGCTCATGAATTGATTACTCGTTGATTTCTCCATATTTGATCAAGCAACAGGATGCTACATATTGTGCAATAAAGGGGCATTGAGAGGTTGGAATCAAATTTATGGAGGGGCTCCAATGTCAACACTCAGAAAATCCACTTCACAGTGGATTCCATCAAAAGCAATAGTTTCAAAGAATGCTAGCATAGGCATAATCCCAAAAGTAGGAAAATTTGGATATTTTCTGAGTCACTAGAAGTTCCTAAGGGAAAGGAAAATCTTAGAAAAATCCACAGAGGCCACAATTCCTTGAGACACTAAAATCCCCGGGGCCTCCAAAATCCCGAAGACACTAAAATTCTAGAAGTGTCATATTTCTCGATAACGTAAAATCCCTGGGGCCTTCAAAATCCCGAAGACACTAAAATTCCTAAAGTTCCATATTTCCCAATAACATAAAATCCCTAGGGCAGTGCGATACGATGGATTTATAGTGAAGATTCGCCAATGCCCTTGGAAATGATAGAATGCTTAGGTATAGTTGGAATGTGCGATGGTCTCCAAAGCAAGGTGGTAGAAATTTAAAGGAGCTCAGACTGGTGGTAGAAACAATGAAAGAGGATTCTCCCTTTGTTTTATTCTAATTACTTGTTGACAACAATGATTAAGAATCGTGAGGTCATGGAAAATAGGTCATTTGAAATGTAGAAAGTATGAAGTGATTGGCATCTAGGTTACCAATACCATGAACGATAATAGAAGGTGAGTGACATGAGGATGACAGATGAGCAAGTTTGAGAGAGGTCAAGTGGGATATAATCGAGCATCATACTAAGTCACCAACATGGATTTTCTATTCATTGAGGGTGTCATTGTTGTCATAATAATGCAAATTTGGGATATCCAAAGTTTTAAAATTCCCACAGTCCTTGTGGTAAGTCCGTGAAAACTATAAGGTGATGAGATCGGGGATTCTTTGTTGCGGTGAAATTTTCAATAAAGTGAAAATCATGAGATTCATGGCGCTTGAAGAGGGTGTAGGTGAT
Source organism: Sequoia sempervirens (assembly GCA_007258455.2). Lineage (NCBI taxonomy): Eukaryota > Viridiplantae > Streptophyta > Pinopsida > Cupressales > Cupressaceae > Sequoia > Sequoia sempervirens. Next base: position 95,048 of record VDFB02003823.1, on the reverse strand, counting down.
GTTGTTGATGATTGTGAACAGTTGGAAAGTTGAATAGGGAGAGTTCATTGTCTGAGCGATGTGTATTAAGAATACCAGTGTAACATTTTACACATGCGCTATTCAAGGAAATGTTGTAAAGAAGACCATTTGGTTAGTATGCAACTACACAATGAAGGTAAATGGATCTGCGGCAATAGCGGGATATTCCAAGTGGAATGTTGAACGAAATATTCAAAGATGAAGGACCCTGAGCTTTAGCATGACCAATGGAAATGTATACTCTAATGCATTTCAGGTTTATTAGGAGTTCAATATTCGTGTGGTATGGAATCAAAGGAGGATCATTGACTAACAACTGTGGAGAGATGTTACTGACAGAGGGGTGCATAGAGAGTAAAGTTATCTGCAAGGGACTTATTGGTATCAGTATAAGGTTCCATGTTATTCTATCAACCATGTCAAGGATATTTAATTTAGGTGTGAAGAAATAAAGAACCGTGAGTGATGGAGGAAAAAATTGTCAGAAGTTTCTAGTTTGCAAGTCTACTTTGCATGTTACAGATAAGATCCATGATAGGATCTAAAGGGGGTGTCTTGTCCCTTTTGTTCTCCTTTCTAAGCAAGAGTAGTAAATCACATTAGTATCTTAGGGGATAAGGTATTTATTCCTGGATTTGGTTGGGTCTAATTCTATGAGTGGGTATGATTAATGACGACCATCTTACAAGTTTGTATAATAATGGCCTAGGGTATGATGATGTGGAATAGGGATAAACTTGTTCTATTTGGATTTTAGTTTAGTTCAATATGGATTTTGTAGGATTTTGAGTTCACTCCTAATTTGCTTTATATGTTTGTAGGGTACAATTTGAAGAATGCAAAGGATGAAGCCTGAAGAAGAAAACTAAATTCCCCTGACATCTACATAAGAAAGTGTGCTAAATAAGGAGTTTTCAAATTTCCCTAGGATGCCCCTCATATGCATATGTGCCATACAAGTTGCTGGGAGTATTTAAAGTTGAATTTGAATCCAATTAAAATATTTAATGTGTTCCTACATGAGAATCTGTGCTGCCAGTTGTATGCTAGTTGGAGGAGTTTTCGGGGAAATGCTTCTGTTTCTACTCTCCAATCAGAATTTCCATCAAATGCCAGGCTGGTAGAATATTATTTTCTCATTGATCAAGATTGTAACTGTTATTTTCTCATTGGTTGATGATGAACCCAGGATTGTCAAACCCTAATGATGCTTCTAGATGTGCCATCTATTCCCTTGATTTGATCTGATCATGGCCATTGATTCGAAAATGTAAAATTTATAAAAGGTCAGTGCCTTCTCATTTGTAAAGGTAGTAGTAGAAGTCAAAAGAGTAGAAGAATTAGTTTAAGAAGCAAGTAGGGTAGTAAACCAAGAGCTAGTGCTAGGAGTTAGTTCATTTTGGGGCAAGTGTTGTAAAACAAAACATTGGAATTGTTGTTGTCATTGGATGATTCAATACAATTGAAGACATTGTGATTTCTGGTGATCTCTTTGTGTTGACTTATCCTGCATGGATCTTATGATTCAATTTTTTTTGAAATTGCTAAATGTTATTCAATATATTTTATATTTAGAATTAGAAGTGATTTAATGGTGTTTAGGGTTTGATGCTTGAAGTGTTTGCAACAATCCCGGGTGCATACTTTTTGCATCTAGCTGACTGTTAGTTTCTTTTCAAAGTTAGCTTGGACCTCATATTCACTATGTTTAGTTCAATTATGAATGCTTGCTTCAATTACAATAGAGTTATTTTGGATGAATGTTCATGATCTGAAAATATTTAATGCCTTAGAATATTGCACTGTTTCTGTAAGATTGCAGGTTAAATCTGGGTTGAGCAGGAATCAGTTTATGAGGGATTGGTCTATTTCAAGTGTTTCATCATCTACATTGTTAATCTTAGGTTTAGTGTTAATTTTAAGAATATCTCTAAAACCTTATCTCTTTTGTTATTTCTTTTATCATTTGGGTTAGATTTAGGATTGAAAGTATCATCAAATTGAAAAATATGATAAACTTAAGATTCAGTTTCTTGTAGTAAGGTTCCTTTGTGATTACCATCATTTTCACATTTATCACTGAGTTGTTTATGCATTGTCAAGTCCTGATATTAAATACCTTGGGGTTATCTCTTGAGGCTTGCTAATAGAGATTTACCTTTCAAGAGAGATAGCATATCATATTCTATCTAAGTTGTGGCTGTGAAGAAAACACCATCAAGTATGACATTGAATACATAAAGCGAAGAGCAATGAAAGGCCAAGTCATCGCAGATCAGCTCATAGAAGCACAAATCTATTCAGAGAATCCTTTCACCTTAGAGTTCCCATACAAATTTATCTTTAATCTCAACATAGCTAACCATTGGAAACTTTACTTTGATGGCTCATATATGCAACATGGATCAGGAGCCAATATCTTCTTTATCACCCCACAAGGGGACTGCATACCAATGTCCCATAAATTGGCATTCCCCTACACTAATAACATTGCAGAATATGAAGCTTTAACCACAAGTCTTAGAATAGCAGTGCAATGGAACATCATGGCCCTTAGATTATACAGAGATTCCCAATTAATAATAAACCAATTAAATGGTGAATACCATACTAAGGATGATAAGCTCACTCCATACAAGAAACTAGTGGAGACTCTCAAGGAATCCTTTATCGAGATCACATTTGAGCAAATAGCCAAAGCCAACAACAGAGCAGTAGATGCCATGGCAACAATTGGATCCCTATTGGACATTCCTCGCAATGTTCAAAAACATTAATTCTTGGTAGAGTAGCTTCTCATGCCTGCATTCAATGTACCAGAATCAGAATTTGTGTGTTAAATCGTTGGTCTCGGCGATCCCTGTTATCATGACATTTATACCTACCTACGAATAGGGGTCATACCTGCCGATTTACCTTCAACCTTAAAATGAACCTTTGTCAAAAAAGGTATCCAATTTGTCATCCTAGGAAATACCTTATACTGTAGAAGCATAGAGGGAACCTTATTACACTGTTTAAACGCTGAGGAGGCATTGACTGCTTTAACTAAAGTACATAATGGTATTTGTGGTTCACACTCAAGTGGAATGACCCTAGCCAAGAAATTGTTGAGGATGGGGTATTATTGGCCTACAATGGAAAGAGAGGCACATGACTATGTTAGAAGGTGTCTACAATGTCAGCAACATGGGGACCTTATCCATGCTCTAGCTCAAGAACTTCATCCCATCAACACACCATGGCCCTTTTCACAGTGGGGACTCGTTCTCATTGGAAAAATCACTCCCACTTCATCTAATGGCCACATGTTCATCATAACAGCCACTGAGTACTTTACTAAGTGGGTGGAAGCCATACCCATGACATATATAACTGGGAAGCAGATATCAAAATTCATCCTGAACTATCTCATTTGCCGCTATGGTGTCCCACAAGCCATTATTTTAGATAATGGGACACCATTCAAAAATTAGGATGTCTGCAACTTGTGTGAAAAATTCAAAATCCAACATCGCTTCTCCACTCCATACTATCCCCAAGGAAATGGCCAAGCAGAAGCCACAAATAAAACCATTTTGAAAATCCTTAAGAAAATAGTCAATGACACAGGTTGTGATTGGCATCTACAACTCAATCCTGCCCTCTGGGCCTACCGAACCAGTATTCACACACCCACTGGTGCCACCCCTTTCTCCCTGGTCTATGGATCATAAGCAGTACTCCCCATTGAGATTGAGCTCCTATCACTAAGAATATCACTGCAAAACCTTGTCATGGATGAAGAGTACTGAGTATCAAGACTGGATGAGATAGAGCTACTAGATGAGCGGCATATAGACACTTTAAATCATTTGAAAGTCTATTAGAATAGACTCAAGATGAGCTATAACAAGAAAATCAAAAGCAGAACATTCCAAGTCAGAGAATTGGTACCAAAGGAGAATCAGAGGAATGTCCCAAATCCAAACAGTAAAGGAAAATTTGAACCCAACTAGTTGGGACCATTTGTTATCACAACAAGCTATAAGACAGGGGCATATCAGTTATCAACACCCGAAGGGAAACCTCTACAAGAGCCTATGAATAGATTTCATCTCAAAAAGTTTTATGCCTAATATTTCAAGGTATAGAACCAAACAGGCATCTTAGTGACAAAAAAAGAAGCAAAAATCCAAAAAATTTAGAAAAAGGATTAAAAAATATTAAAGAGAAAAATTGTCCTCAAGTGAAAACTACTTTAGTGGCACTTTGGACAAGTACCTTGGTGAAAACCTGGAAAACATGCACCTTGTGTAAATAAGCACTTTCCATCCACCAGGATCTTCATGGCTTGTTCTGCATCATCCATCCATTACATTTCCATCACATTTGAATCTCCATCCATCACTCATCCACCCACATCCACACCATAGCTTGGTCCTGTGTTTGTATCATGATCCCTCCTAGTACTACTCGGCCCATCCTCAAGGTTAGTTTGTCCTACCTTTATCAGAGTAGTCTATTTGCATCACGCTAGGGGCATATTCTCATTAGATCAGATTCGTGGATATTCTTGACATCCTAAAAATAGAAAATCCAAAAACATCAGAAAATTAGAAAATCTAAAAACATCAGAAAATCATAAAATCTGAAAACATTAGAAAATCAAAACATCCAAAAACATAAAAAAATCAGAAAATCCAAAAACATCAAAAAATCAGAAAATTCAAAAACATCAAAAAATCACAAAATCCAAAAAACATTCAAAACATATCAAAATCCCAAAACAGGTCAAAAAGTCAGTCAAAAACAAATTTGTCAGTTGAGCTACGATTCTCTGAGCCTTGAATGTAGGCAAGGTTGATCTTTGATCATCCCTCGCGACACTTAGGTCAATCCTTTAGGAGTCTATCATAATAAATTGACATTTCATCATGTAGATCTTCATCTGTAAATCGGTCAAGTTGTCAGTCGAACTACGTGGTCTCTATGTGTATAATGTAGGCAAGGTTAATCTCTTGATCAGCCCCCGAGACCCCTAAGATAGATCCTTAGGTTAGTATCTTTGTCAAAATCTCAAAAAACCCCAAAAACATTGGAAAATAAAAAAATCAAAACATTTGAAAAATCTCAAAAATACCAAAAACAACCTCAAAACATTGCCAAAACTCCAAAAACATCCAAATATTTGAAAAAATCCATCTATCTCATCTCGCTTACACCCACAATAACATCACTCATAATAAATGATTGTCATCCTCAACCTTTGGTGAAATAGTCAGAAACAAGTCAAGGAGTGAAAAAAGTGAAAACTCAAAGTGTCAAGTCTCAGGTCTAAGTCAGTACATAAACAAGTTGGTCAACTTGTTGTGTCAATAACCTATCATCCAATCATTCCCATATCAATAATTTGAAAGAATACTTTGGAGAAACAAAATGATGTTCCGCCATCCACTACCATGTCCTCGGATGTATCCTTCCTACAATGGGCATTATCGTTTGGAAATATTTTTGATTCTTATCCTTGAAAACACATTCCCTCTTGGTTAGTGGTATTGAAGAACATCAGCTTGTTTATTTACTTTATCTTGGTATTTTTGACTTATCCTATTACACTCATTCCAAGGACCTCTCGATGATATCCGAATAGAGGATTTAGAGAAATAGGAATGGGGCAATGATCATTATCTTTTTTCTGTTGTGCTTGTTGGACGTTCTTGTAATATAACTTGGTGAATACTTGCTTTGCTAGAAATGTATGGAAGGTGTTTTAGACATCTTGTTGACCACATAAGAAGGCTTGCCTTCCTATGTTTTGGTCTGAGATGTTTGAAGTACCTGAAGTGCATCCTAGTAAGGTTTTCATATGTCAGGTGTGAAGAAGAATACTACTATCTATTTTTCAAGTCAAAGTCCATCACGCTAGGTACAACGCCATCCTGGTTCTCTATACCTTGATGCATTGTATCATGTGTGTTATCAAACATAAGAAAATTGGCCCTTTGAAAATCCTAACTCCTCGGCAAGTAGTCATCATCATTTGCATATTCATCATCTTATGTCTTGTTGAAGTGTCTTCTTCTCTTTCATCCCTTCTTGCTCATCATGCTAACAAGGTATTATGACAGTTCATCATCATCATCATCGTCATCGATCCTATATCCACAAATCATTAGCATATTGCATAAACATATTATATAGGAAACACATGCATTTCATTTTCATCATCATATAAACATGTTATTAAAACAATTTTCATAAATAGTTACATTGCATTCATCACATAAAACATCGCATAACATTCATTTTCATAAAAAAATAATAATGATTTCATAATACCATCTACCGCATAATCAAACATAATAGGTATGGGAGCGTTATAGATAATCCATTGCATTATAAGCATACATATTCACATCACATAAAAATCATAAAGTCATCTCCCACATTACATTCATTTGGCATAAAGCATCACCATAGCACTTTGCATTAAATACATCACATACATTATCATTTAACATGTTTAGGATAATATATTTGTTATTTTAAGCATCTTAAAACCATCTCATTTATATCATCAATACATATCATATAAAGCATGACCATTGCATTCACATTGCATTAGTCATCCATATCATATATAATACCTCATAAATAACCACATCACAACCATTTTTGCATTTCATTACATAAATAATTCCATACCATTATAGATATTCAAAGGATAATAAGAACATAAAAATCCATTACATGGAAAGCGTACATCCATCCATAATCATTTTATATAAACATGATTCACATATCATTTCGAATATACACCATAGATCATCTCCGTATAATTTTTCATATTACATTATTCATATCATATTATATCAACATAAATAAATCATGATATAGATTACATCATTATCCATCCACATCACATATCTTATTAATCAATCTGCATATCATGAATAAACAACATAATATAAATGCATATATCATTAGAAAGAAATGCATCCATATATACATCACATAACACCATAACATGACTGCATAGCATATAGAAATAGAACCATCCATAAATGCATAAATAAATAATAAACACATCACATCATATCAAAATCACCATCTCATATATATATCATCATTAGGTAACTATCATAGTACAAAATAATCGGATCACTGTACATGTCTATCAATAAGTACAAAAAGGCCCAACGGGCTATCAAAAATGAGCCCATATGGCACGAAAAATATCATCTCAATCAAAGTGAAGTCTACCCATCCTGTTTGCTGCCCTCGCCCCTGTCACCATGACCCTCTACTAGTCTGTGGCTAGTCCTCTACGAGTAATCTGGGGTCCGCTCTGCTCTGGGTATGGCCTGATGATAATGCATACAATAATAGTTTGCCTCCCAGGTGGCCTCCCTAGAGGAGCAAAGGGACACTATGCTCTGAGAGGAGGAGGATTCCATGCTCTCTAACTATTGTCTTTGGCCCATCTATGTGGCTGCCTGTAGCTCTGCGGCCTGCCTCTGCAAAATAGCTTGGTCTCTCTCGGCCCTAACCTGATCTCTCTCCCCTATCAAGGTCTAAACTTGGGCCTACAGTTGTGCAATCAATGTATCTTTGGGATTTGGCTTCCCTACTGGTAGTGCTCATGCAGGCTCCACATGAGTCTGATCGTCACCATCAGCTCATGATGGTACCTATGCCTAATCCTACTACCTAGCTGGCACCTGCTGCTGGTCCTGCATCTGAACATTAGCCTGACCTAGCTGAGGTGGAACCCTGATTGGATAATCTTGTCATGCACCATCTCTTCATCCTCATCCTCCTCCTCTACCCCTCATCATCCACCGAGTGGAGGGTGCTCTCAGAATTTTCAATCGCAGGGGTGGCCGAAGCCAATCTCTGTAGGCTTGTGTCATGCCTAGATCTGCGGGTCCTTGATCATATACCCAAGGCTGAGCCACCAACTATCAGAAGTTGTCTACTACCTCAAAAGCATGAATGTATCACCCCCATGAACCCTATGATACAATGTGGGAAAATATGGCCACATAGTCATCATCTAGCCGATCTTGTACCTCACTGAACTGACACTGGACTCGCCCTAGAAGGTATCTCTCTAGCATCGTATGCTCTTGCCCCTGCATAAAGTAGTCCTAGCGGGTAAAGAAAATCTACTTTGCATCATCGGCCCATCTGGGGCGACCAAGTTATGCACGCCATGTGAAAAACTGCATCTCATCTAGGACCCTCCTAGAGTGAGGAATCTCGTGCTCACCCGTGTGTGCAAAGGACACACCACCTCTATAATTCCACACTACCTAGGGGATCATCAGGCCCCATCGGTACTGCAACAACTCACGCCTGAAGAATGGCAATGTGCTACCATGCCCACATGTGGAGAAGTGTAACACCTACTCTGAGTGCTTTGCCATTGAGGAAGATGTACTTGTGTAATTCCTTGTAAAGTGACACAATAAGAACAGGCCCCCAAGCAAAACAAACTAGTCTATCACGAACCATCCACTCCCAGAAAAGTCCCCAGTTGGGATTAAAGTATCGACCTCGTTGGTCTGGGGCAATGAGACCTGAGATGATTGCTGCAACCACTAGACATAAGGTGATGTGAGTGTCCTATGGCTCTCTACCTCTATCTGCCCCTCGCAGAATATAACATCATCTATTGCAAGGACTCCATGGCAAGCATCCCACTTGACATCCATATCAAAGATAACTCACCAACCATGAATCTCCAATCTAAAGATGCGCCACACATCCTCTAAGGTGACGGTTGCCTCACCAACCAGAAGGTGGAAAGATGAGGTCTCACTATGCCATCTCTTGGCAAGCGCTGACATCATCCCAAGGTGGGTCCACAAGGGTGCTGCGTATGCAATATACCATAGTCCCATGTCTCGTAGCCAATCCTAATCCCTGTCACTAAGATCTCATAGGTAACTGAAGATCTCCTGCAATCTGTGCTCCCGAGAATAGATCTCCCTCGCTGCGTCCTACGTCAGGAAAGGTCACCATGTTAATTTTTTTGAAAAATTTCATTCTGAGCATCCAAAAAACCATCCTAGCATCACTATCTACAAAGGTGTCACAGTTTGAAATTTTCAAACTGTGACGCTGGAGCACTAAACTCCGAAAGAGCACTGCCATGGTGCACTTTTTTGCTAAGCGGCATAGTTTGGGAAGATTCTGGTCTAAAAGGGAACCGCCACATCGCACTTTAAAATGACCTTGCTAGCAGGGGCATGAGCATCGGAGTTTGAAATTTGTTTACAAACTCCAAACTCCACCACCGCCACACAATCTAACATCAAGCAATGCAGTTTATTTTTTGAGTGGCGCTATATAGTGTTGTTGCAGAATAACTAGGTTTAAAAGCATTAAGTGAATGCAAAAAACGAAAAAAAAAGCTCAAGAATCACTTACCGGTGCCCCAATGTTAGGTGGTCACTGGTATGTCTAGACTCAGTCAAAAATATGCATCAGGAGATATCGTTGTGCCATCTCGTCATAATGTCAGAGCTCAAATCTCAGAATTGCTCAAGGGTTGTGTCGAAATGAATTGAAAGTGACCCCTCAGAGCCTTTTTAAGCTTGAAAATTAGGGTTTTTTCACCCTGTTTGGCTATCCTGCTAGGGTTTTGAACTCTTCAACCTACTTTTTTCTAGTTGAGGCTTGTTTTACATCGTTTTATTGCATTTAGACACGTTTTTGACCTCCTGGAGCCTTTCTGGACCTGTCGGGCACCTTGTCTTTTTTCGCAAGATCACCCACAAATCAAAAAATTCGTCCAATCTCTCGAGGGGGCAGTATGGTACCATGTTTTCTCTCACCGGACAGCTGTGGGGCAAGATTTTGAAAATGAAAAAATTTAGGCTTTAATCAAGACTATTTATTCTTTGAACCAACACAACAAGTGCATTGCTTCAAAGAGGGGAAAAATGTAGACACATAAAATGTGTTGATTGACATTGGATAGCTGATCCTGACCACTAACATCATTTCATCCTGAATCATCCTTCAGTCTAACTATTTAATCAAATACCTTTATCTGATTAAATTCATCAATATTCCTCTCTTAATTAAATAAATCAGTTATCTGATTAAGTCATCCTTTCTCGATAATTAAATCAACCATTTTGATCTAATTATCCCATTTAATTAAATAATTAATTTTATTTTATTAAATCTCTAAATTCTATCTATTAAATTAGATAAATTAAAACCTTATTTAGTTTAATCTAACATCATCTCTTTTAATTAAATAAATCAAAAATCCTTATTTAATTAATCCTTTATCACATTCCTCTCATATTTGATTTAAATAAATCCACAAATTTAAGTCAAATAGGTCACATCATTTAATCCCTTCATTAAATTAATTAACCTTGATTAATTTAATCTCTTCTCATATCCCATCCTCCATCTTTTTCCACTTGAACATGAAAATAGATTTAATTCATTTATTAAATCTCTATTTTCCTCAACAAGGCATCTTTTAAGGAATATTGCCAAGTTTGAATTCAAAATCCAAGTGAACTTTTATCCTTCGAACAAGGCATTTACTCTTACAAATTCTTTTTGTCTTGAGCCAAGTGGCATTCAATGCACCTTCTTTTCCTCTTCCATGTCATTTAGCCAATTTCAAACTTCAAATATATGCATCTATTGACACATTCTTCAAAACCTGCACATCCTCCATCCACTCACAAGTTGACATGTGGCACTTTGTCATTGGCTAATTCTTAGTCCCACATTGTTCTATTTTGGACATTCTTCCACCTTCTCATTCTATAAATAAGAGGCTAATCTCCTCATTTCATCATCCACAATTTGAGTAAACTTATTATGCTCAAATCATTAGCAATTTTTATCCATTATCATTGAGTTCATAGCTAAGTTATGCAGATTTTTCTATTGGAGCACTCATCAAGCATCAAAAAAGTGGATCACTCTTCATCACACATCAATCTTGCATCATAGGAGTTGGGAAAGGGCCAATTTTCACATCAAATTGGCACCAATTCCCCCATGGGATCAAGAGTTTACATTGTTTTCAATAGGATTTAGCTTACTTTCTTTCTCTTTTGTTTCATTCTTGCCTTCTTTCCTATTTTAAACTTTTCTAATGGATTTCATGGGGAATCCTTGTTCTTACTTGCATATGATCTTCTGATGTGTTTTCTCATTGTGTTTTGCAGGTATTTGGACTGGGGTTCGACAGTTTCCTTGAGTAATTTCTTAAATCTTTTATCTATTGACTTAGGAATAATTTATAGCATAGATTGTTGTAGAGACCTCTTCTTAGGTTCTTCCTTCTCAATTTTAGTTTTTCTTGGTAGCATGATTTAAACTTTTCTACTCTACTTAAATTATGTACTCTTTCAACCTGCGAATTTTTAACTCAATGGTTGTAGAATGCACTTACCCGGTGACACAATAGTTGTAGAGCCTTGTTCTTCTAAACTCCTTAGCTCTTGACACAATGACAATTATCTAAAAATTATTGTAAAAATGAGTGTCGAGTTCTAAGTTTATCTACTCTAGGTTTAGTCATTTTGACATTTATATTGGCCTCGTGTAAAAATATTTCATAATCAGCTTATATTTCCATTTTTAATATCCAACATCAATCTTAGAGAATCAAATGATTCATTATAGTGGTTATGATTATTTCCATAATATATATAAATTCCCTCACCAAATTGTACCTATATAGGAGAAAATTTTCACCCCTTTTGTAAATTCCCCTTTTGCATCCCTTCACCTTAGAAAATCAAAATTGAAGGTGAAATTCCACATCACCCACCTACCTTCCATGCACTTGGTGTGTGTTTTGTGTGTCGGTAGGGGAATTTTCATCAAGGGCATGAGTGCGGTGCACAAACATCTACGTGGCACGTTGTCATCCCTGATAGATTCCTTCTTGTGGATTCCATTGGGACATTACACTCCTCATTAGGGTCAAATTGTAACACCTCTGTGTGACCAACTAACATGAAAACAACTCCTCTTCCATTTTGGTCTTCAAAGGCATTCATTTCACACCCACTTCATCTCTTTTAGCAATTCACTACACACTCATCCATCTTCTTCAGCATTCTATTGACATCTCAAGCAATTTTCACAAATCCATTAAGCAATATAGAAAGCAAGCTTGCTATTCCATCAATTCCCTCCTTGTACGTATGGTGCTACCATAGAAGTTGTGAAGTTGGATTCTTGCGAGACCTTTGTTTGTCATTGTTATGGCCGTGTCAACTTTGCCAAGTTTTTTGCTTGAATTCTCCCTTCATTGGCCTTGAGAGCCTTTGGGTGGAGGTGGTAACACTCAATTTTTCTTTTGTAGTTTGATAGAGTAGCATAGCATCTTTTGTAGTGTTCAATACTTTCCTTTCTATTTCCTTTATTTCAATTTCTACTTTGTGGATTTTTTGGTTGTCCGTGGAGGTGGAAACACCAAAGTGAGGGTTTGACTAAGGCAAAACCCTAGACAACCCAGCATTTTCCCCCTCTTTCTTGTATGTAGGTGGATGTGTGTGTGGAGCTTGCTAGTGAAATGGAGCTTTAGTGAGTAAATATTCATCGCCCTAGTCTTCATTTACTTACTTTATCATTTTCATAGTTACTTTTCATACTCTATCATTCTATTTATCTCATTAAAACTAGTTTACTAGGAAGTTAGTATGTTCTTTGGAGTTTTATTCTATAATTTACAATTTTTGGCCATATAGATGCCGATGTTTTAGAGAGATGCCAGTGTACCACATTGTTGTGCTAGACCTGCACTACCATCCTCAAACAGAGAGTTGTTTGAGGTGCAGTTTAAACTCTAGAAATTAGCTCATCTCTCCCTATTTAAACTTCTAGATTTGTAGAGTGACAAAAGCACTTGAGAGTGCTTTTCATTCTTGATCCGCATCCCAAAACACTTGTTTGCTTGAGGAAAGTTAGGGAATCCCTCTACTCTTGGTTCTCTATGATTTGGAGCCTTGGTGTGGTTAGTCCTCCTCTCTTACATTTTTTGGCAAGGAGACCTAAGATGATTGCTGCAATCACTAGACAGAAAGGTGATGTGAGTGTCCTATGGCTCTCTACCTCTATCTGCCCCTCACAGAATATAACCTCATCTAAGGCAAGGACTCCATGGCAAGCATGCCGCTTGACATCCATATCAAAGATAACTCACTGACCATGAATCACCAATCTAAAGATGCACCACATGTCCTCTAAGGTGACGGTGGCCTGGCCAGCTAGAAGGTGGAAAGATGAGGTCTCACTATGCCATCTCTTGGCAAGCGCTGACATCATCCCAAGGTGGGTCCGCACGGGCGCTGCTTATGCAATATACCATAGTCCCATGTCTCGTAGCCAATCCTGATCCCTGTCACTGATATCTCATAGGTAACTAAAGATCTCCTATGATCTGTGCTCCCGAGAATAGAGCTCCCTCGCTGCGTCCTACATTAGGAAAGGTCACCATGTTAAATTTTTTGAAAAATTTCATTCTGAGCATCCAAAAAACCATCCTAGCATCACTATCTATGAAGGTGTCATAGTTTAAAATTTTCAAACTATGATGCTGGAGCACTAAACTCTAAAAGAGCACCGCGATGGTGCACTTTTTTGTTGAGCAGCGCAGTTTGGGAAGATTCTGGTCTAAAAGGGAACCGCCACATTGCACTTTAAAATGACCTTGCTGGCGGGGGCATGAGCATCAGAGTTTGAAATTTGTTTTCAAACTCCAAACTCCACCGCCGCCACACAATCTATCATCGAGCAATGCAGTTTGTTTTTTGAGCGGCGCTATATAGTGTTGTTGTAGAATAACTAGGTTTAAAAGCATTAAGTGAACGCGAAAAATGAAAAACAAAGCTCAAGGATCACTTACCGGTGCCCCAATGTCAGGTGATCACTGGTATGTCTAGACTCAGTCAGAAATATGCATCGGGAGCTATCATTGTGCCATCTCATCATAATGTCAGAGCTCAAATCTCAGAATTGCTAAAGGGCTGTGTGTCGAAATGAATTGAAAGTGACCCCTTAGAGCCTTTTTAAGCTTGAAAATTAGGGTTTTTTCACCCTGTTTGGCTATCTTGCTAGGGTTTTCAACTCTTCAACCTACTTTTGTCTAGTTGAGGCCTATTTTACATCATTTTATTGCATTTAGACACGTTTTTGACCTCCTGGAGCCTTTATGGACCTGTCGAGCACCTTGTCTTTTTTAGCAAGATCACCCACAAATCAAAAATTTCATCCAATCTCTCGAGGGGGCAGTATGGTACCATGTTTTCTCTCGCCGGACAGCAATGTGGCAAGATTTTGAAAATGAAAAAATTTAGGCTTTGATCGAGACTGTTTATTCCTTGAACCAACACAACAAGTGCATTGCTTCAAAGAGGGGCAAAATGTAAACACATAAAATCTGCTGATTGACATTGGATAGCTGATCCCAACCACTAACATCATTTAATCCTGAATCATCCTTCGGTCTAAATATTTAATCAAATACCTTTATGTGATTAAATTCATCAATATTCCTCTCTTAATTAAATAAATCAGTTATCTAATTAAGTCATCCTTTCTCAATAATTAAATCAACCATTTTGATCTAATTATACCATTTAATTAAATAATTTATTTTATTTTATTAAATCCCTAAATTCTATCTATTAAATTAGATAAATTAAAACCTTATTTAGTTTAATCTAACATCATCTCTTTTAATTAAATAAATCAAAAATTCTTATTTAATTAATCCTTTATCACATTCCTCTCATATTTGATTTAAATAAATCCACAAATTTAAGTCAAATAGGTCACATCATTTAATCCCTTCATTAAATTAATTAACCTTGATTAATTTAATCTCTTCTCATATCCCATCCTCCATCTTTTTCCACTTGAACATGAAAATAGATTTAATTCATTTATTAAATCTCTAGTTTCCTTAACAAGGCATCTTTTAAGGAATATTGCCAAGTTTGAATTCAAAATCCAAATGAACTTTTATCCTTCCAACAAGGCATTTACTCTTACAAATTCCTTTTGTCTTGAGCCAAGTGGCATTCAATGCACCTTCTTTTCCTCTTCCATGTCATTTAGCCAATTTCAAACTTCAAATATATGCATTTATTGACACATTCTTCAAAACCTGCACATCCTCCATCCACTCACAAGTTGACATGTGGCACTTTGTCATTGGCTAATTCTAAGTCCCACATTGTTCTATTTTGGACATTCTTACACCTTCTCATTCTATAAATAAGAGGCTAATCTCCTCATTTCATCATCCACAAGTTGAGTAAACTTATTATGCTCAAACCATTAGCAATTTTTATCCATTATCATTGAGTTCATAGCTAGGTTATGCAGATTTTTCTACTCGAGCACTCATCAAACATCAAAAAAGTGGATCACTCTTCATCACACATCAATCTTGCATCATAGGAGTTGGGAAAGGGCCAATTTTCCCATCAAATTGGCACCAATTCCCCCATGGGATCAAGAGTTTACATTGTTTTCAATAGGATTTAGCTTACTTTCTTTCTCTTTTGTTTCATTCTTGCCTTCTTTCCTATTTTAAACTTTTCTAATGGATTTCATGGGGAATACTTGTTCTTACTTGCATATGATCTTCTGATGTGTTTGCTCATTGTGTTTTGCAGGTATTTGGACTGGGGTTCGACAGTTTCCTTGAGTAATTTCTTAAATCCTTTATCTATTGACTTAGGAATAATTTATAGCATAGATTGTTGTAGAGACCTCTTCTTAGGTTCTTCCTTCTCAATTTTAGTTTTTCTTGGTAGCATGATTTAAACTTTTCTACTCCTACTTAAATTATTTGCTCTTTCAACCTGCAAATTTTTAACTCAATGGTTGTAGAATGCACTTACCGGGTGACACAATAGTTGTAGAGCCTTGTTCTTCTAAACTCCTTAGCTCTTGACACAATGACAATTATCTACAAATTATTGTAAAAATGAGTGCCGAGTTCTAAGTTTATCTGCTTTAGGTTTAGTCATTTTGACATTTATATTGGCCTCATGTAAAAATATTTCATAATCAGCTTATATTTCCATTTTTAATATCCAACATCAATCTTAGAGAATCAAATGATTCATTATAGTGGTTATGATTATTTCCATAATATATATAAATTCCCTCACCAAATTGTACCTATATAGGAGAAAATTTTCACCCCTTTTGTAAATTCCTTGCATCCCTTCACCTTAGAAAATGAAACTTGAAGGTGAAATTCCACATCACCCACCTACCTTCCATCCACTTGGTGTGTGTTTTGTGTGTCGGTGGGGGAATTTTCATCAAGGGCATGAGTGTGGTGCACAAACATCTATGTGGCACGTTGTCATCCCTGATAGATTCCTTCTTGTGGATTCCATAGGGACATTACACTTGTCATTAGGGTCAAATTGTAACACCTCTATGTGAACAACTAACATGAAAACAACTCCTCTTCCATTTTGGTCTTCAAAGGCATTCATTTCACACCCACTTCATCTCTTTTAGTAATTCACTACATACTCATCCATCTTCTTCAGCATTCTATTCACATCTCAAGCAATTTTCACAAATCCATTAAGCATTATAGAAAGAAAGCTTGTTATTCCATCAATTCCCTCCTTGTATGTATGGTGCTACCATAGAAGTTGTGAATTTGGATTCTTGCGAGACCTTTGTTTGTCATTGTTATGGCCGTGTCAACTTTGCCAAGTTTGTTGCTTGAATTCTCCCTTCATTGGCCTTGAGAGCCTTTGGGTGGAGGTGGTAACACTCAATTTTTCTTTTGTAGTTTGATAGAGTAGCATAGCATCTTTTGTAGTGTTCAATACTTTCCTTTCTATTTCCTTTATTGCAATTTCTACTTTGTGGCTTTTTTGGCTATTCGTGGAGGTGGAAACACCAAAGTGAGGGTTTGACTAAGGCAAAACCATAGACAACCCAACATTTTCCCCCTCTTTCTTGTATGTAGGTGGACGTGTGTGTGGAGCTCACTAGTGAGCTGGAGCTTTAGTGAGTAAATGTTCATCACCCTAGTCTTCATTTACTTACTTTATCATTTTCATAGTTACTTTTCATACTCTATCATTCTATTTATCTCATTGAAACTAGTTTACTAGGAAGTTAGTATGTTCTTTGGAGTTTTATTCTATAATTTACAATTTTTGGCCGTATAGATGCCGATGTTTTAGAGAGATGCCAGTGTGCCACATTGTTGTGCTAGACCTGCACTACCATCCTCAAACAGAGAGTTGTTTGAGGTGCAGTTTAAACTCCAGAAATTAGCTCATCTCTCCCTATTTAAACTTCTAAATTTGTAGAGTGACAAAAGCACTTGAGAGTGCTCTTCATTCTTGATTCTCATCCCAAAACACTTGTTTTCTTGAGGAAAGTTAGGGAATCCCTCTACTCTTGGTTCTCTGTGATTTGGAGCCTTGGTGTGGTTAGTCCTCCTCTCTTACATTTTTTGGCAAGGAGACCTAAGATGATTGCTGCAACCACTAGACAGAAAGGTGATTTGAGTGTCCTATGGCTCTCTACCTCTATCTGCCCCTCATAGAATATAACCTCATCTATGGCAAGGACTCCATGGCAAGCATGCCACTTGACATCCATATCAAAGATAACTCACCGACCATGAATCACCAATCTAAAGATGTGCCACATGTCCTCCAAGGTGACGGTGGCCTCGCCAGCTAGAAGGTGGAAATATGAGGTCTCACTATGCCATCTCTTGGAAAGCGCTGACATCATCCCAAGGTGGGTCCGCACGGGTGCTGCTTATGCAATATACCATAGTCCCATGTCTTGTAGCCAATCCTGATCCATGTCACTAAGATCTCATAGGTAACTGAAGATCTCCTGCAATCTGTGCTCCTGAGAATAGAGCTCCCTCGCTGCGTCCTACGTCAGGAAAGGTCACCATGTTAATTTTTTTGAAAAATTTCATTCTGAGCATCCAAAAAACCATCCTAGCATCGCTATCTGTGAAGATGTCACAGTTTGAAATTTTCAAACTATGATGTTGGAGAACTAAACTCTAAAAGAGCACCGCCACGGTGCACTTTTTTGTTGAGCGGCGCAGTTTGGGAAGATTCTGGTCTAAAAGGGAACCGCCACGTCGCACTTTAAAATGACCTTGCTGGCGGGGGCATGAGCGTCAGAGTTTGAAATTTGTTTTCAAACTCCAAACTCCACTGCCACCACACAATATAACATCGAGCAATGTAGTTTGTTTTTTGAACGGCGCTATATAGTGTTGTTGTAGAATAACTAGGTTTAAAAGCATTAAGTGAACGCGAAAAATGAAAAACAAAGCTCAAGGATCACTTACCGGTGCCCCAATGTCTGCTGATCACTGGTATGTCTAGACTCAGTCAGAAATATGCATTTGGAGCTATCATTGTGCCATCTCATCATAATGTCAAAGCTCAAATCTCAGAATTGCTAAAGGGCTGTGTGTCAAAATGAATTGAAAGTGACCCCTCAGAGCCTTTTTAAGCTTGAAAATTAGGGTTTTTTCACCCTGTTTGGCTATCCTGCTAGGGTTTTGAACTCTTCAACCTACTTTTGTCTAGTTGAGGCCTGTTTTACATCATTTTATTGCGTTTAGACACATTTTTGACCTGCTGGAGCCTTTCTGGACCTGTCGAGCAGCTTGTCTTTTTTAGCAAGATCACCCACAAATCAAAAATTTCATCCAATCTCTTGAGGGGGCAGTATGGTACCATGTTTTCTCTCACCGGACAGCAATGTGGCAAGATTTTGAAAATGAAAAAATTTAGGCTTTGATCGAGACTGTTTAATCCTTGAACCAACAAGACAAGTGCATTGCTTCAAAGAGGGGCAAAATGTAAACACATAAAATCTGCTAATTGACATTGGATAGCTAATCCTAACCACTAACATCATTTAATCCTGAATCATCCTTCGGTCTAACTATTTAATCGAATACCTTTATCTGATTAAATTCATCAATATTCCTCTCTTAATTAAATAAATCAGTTATCTAATTAAGTCATCCTTTCTCGATAATTAAATCAATCATTTTGATCTAATTATCCCATTTCATTAAATAATTATTTTTATTTTATCAAATCTCTAAATTCTATCTATTAAATTAGATAAATTAAAACCTTATTTAGTTTAATCTAACATCGTCTCTTTTAATTAAATAAATCAAAAATCCTTATTTAATTAATCCTTTATCACATTCCTCTCATATTTGATTTAAATAAATCCACAAATTTATGTCAAATAGGTCACATCATTTAATCCCTTCATTAAATTAATTAACCTTGATTAATTTAATCTCTTCTCATATCCCATCCTCCATCTTTTTCCACTTGAACATGAAAATAGATTTAATTCATTTATTAAATCTCTATTTTCCTCAACAAGGCATCTTTTAAGGAATATTGCCAAGTTTGAATTCAAAATCCAAGTGAACTTTTATCCTTCCAACAAGGCATTTACTCTTACAAATTCCTTTTGTCTTGAGCAAAGTGGCATTCAATGCACCTTCTTTTCCTCTTCCATGTCATTTAGCCAATTTCAAACTTCAAATATATGCATCTATTGACACATTCTTCAAAACCTGCACATCCTCCATCCACTCACAAGTTGACATGTGGCACTTTGTCATTGGCTAATTCTTAGTCCCACATTGTTCTATTTTGGACATTCTTCCACCTTCTCATTCTATAAATAAGAGGCTAATCTCCTCATTTCATCATCCACAATTTGAGTAAACTTATTATGCTCAAATCATTAGCAATTTTTATCCATTATCATTGAGTTCATAGCTAGGTTATTCAGATTTTTCTATTGTAGCACTCATCAAGCATCAAAAAAGTGGATCACTCTTCATCACACATCAATCTTGCATCATAGGAGTTGGGAAAGGGCCAATTTTCACATCAAATTGGCACCAATTCCCCCATGGGATCAAGAGTTTACATTGTTTTCAATAGGATTTAGCTTACTTTCTTTCTCTTTTGTTTCATTCTTGCCTTCTTTCCTATTTTAAACTTTTCTAATGGATTTCATGGGGAATCCTTGTTCTTACTTGCATATGATCTTCTAATGTGTTTGCTCATTGTGTTTTGCAGGTATTTGGACTGGGGTTCGACAGTTTCCTTGAGTAATTTCTTAAATCTTTTATCTATTGACTTAGGAATAATTTATAGCATAGATTGTTGTAGAGACCTCTTCTTAGGTTCTTCCTTCTCAATTTTAGTTTTTCTTGGTAGCATGATTTAAACTTTTCTACTCCTACTTAAATTATTTACTCTTTCAACCTGCAAATTTTTAACTCAATGGTTGTAGAATGCACTTACCCGGTGACACAATAGTTGTAGAGCCTTGTTCTTCTAAACTCCTTAGCTCTTGACACAATGACAATTATCTACAAATTATTGTAAAAATGAGTGCCGAGTTCTAAGTTTATCTGCTCTAGGTTTAGTCATTTTGACATTTATATTGGCCTCGTGTAAAAATATTTCATAATCGGCTTATATTTCCATTTTTAATATCCAACATCAATCTTAGAGAATCAAATGATTCATTATAGTGGTTATGATTATTTCCATAATATATATAAATTCCCTCACCAAATTGTACCTATATAGGAGAAAATTTTCACCCATTTTGTATATTCCTTGCATCCCTTCACCTTAGAAAATGAAACTTGAAGGTGAAATTCCACATCACCCACCTACCTTCCATCCACTTGGTGTGTTTTTTGTGTGTTGGTGGGGGAATTTTCATCAAGGGCATGAGTGTGGTGCACAAACATCTACGTGGCATGTTGTCATCCCTGATAGATTCCTTCTTGTGGATTCCATAGGGACATTACACTCGTCATTAGGGTCAAATTGTAACACCTCTATGTGACCAACTAACATGAAAACAACTCCTCTTCCATTTTGGTCTTCAAAGGCATTCATTTCACACCCACTTCATCTCTTTTAGTAATTCACTACATACTCATCCATCTTCTTCAGCATTCTATTCACATCTCAAGTAATTTTCACAAATCCATTAAGCATTATAGAAAGAAAGCTTGTTATTCCATTAATTCCCTCCTTCTACGTGTGGTGCTACCATAGAAGTTGTGAAGTTGGATTCTTCCGAGACCTTTGTTTGTCATTGTTATGGCCGTGTCAACTTTTCCAAGTTTGTTGCTTTAATTCTCCCTTCATTGGCCTTGAGAGCCTTTGGGTGGAGGTGGTAACACTCAATTTTTCTTTTGTGGTTTGATAGAGTAGCATAGCATCTTTTTTAGTGTTCAATACTTTCCTTTCTATTTCCTTTATTTCAATTTCTACTTTGTGGATTTTTTGGTTGTCCGTGGAGGTGGAAACACCAAAGTGAGGGTTTGACTAAGGCAAAACCCTAGACAACCCAGCATTTTCCCCCTCTTTCTTGTATGTAGGTGGATGTGTGTGTGGAGCTTGCTAGTGAAATGGAGCTTTAGTGAGTAAATATTCATCGCCCTAGTCTTCATTTACTTACTTTATCATTTTCATAGTTACTTTTCATACTCTATCATTCTATTTATCTCATTAAAACTAGTTTACTAGGAAGTTAGTATGTTCTTTGGAGTTTTATTCTATAATTTACACTTTTTGGCCGTATAGGTGCCTATGTTTTAGAGAGATGCCAGTGTGCCACATTGTTGTGCTAGACCTGCACTACCATCCTCAAACAGAGAGTTTTTTGAGGTGTAGTTTAAACTCCAGAAATTAGCTCATCTATCCCTATTTAAACTTCTAGATTTGTAGAGTGACAAAAGCACTTGAGAGTGCTCTTTATTCTTGATTCTCATCCCAAAACACTTGTTAGCTTGAGGAATGTTAGGGAAGCCCTCTACTCTTGCCTCTCTGTGATTTGGAGCCTTGGTGTGGTTAGTCCTCCTCTCTTACATTTTTTCTGAACCCAACATGAACCATTTTGGTTCCATTTAGCAGTGCTGAAGGGTCCTTTCCTTGTATCCTATGAGTATTGTAGGTGTGAATTTTGTGAGGTGTTTCTCCTTACAACTCAACCTACAACCCCTAGTATGCATAGTTGGAATGTTTCATAGGAATTGTGGAATGAAGCCTTAGTTGGGTCAATGTCCAATTGTGAACTTTTAGGGGCTTTGTGAAAGTGTTGTTTAGTGTACATGATGAATTCCTTTCTACATCTACCTATCCCCTCCACATAGCCTACAAGTAGTTCTCTTGGCATAAATTTCACCTCATAGGACCTACTGATGGGTTTTAATAGAAATCCATCTCCTATTTATATCTCTACACAAATTAACAGAAACACTGTAACAGGTGTTCTTGTTGACCCGACGTGTCAAGTGAGTATCATAATTAAGGAGATTATGTTTATCAATTTCCTACATAAAGATGGGTATGACACACCTGAAAGTACCATCTGTACCCATAACAAACTTTGTGTACCTCCCCTTAGTAGCATCATCTTGTCGGTCCCTTTTAGACCTAAATCGGTAAAATTTATTTTTGACATAATCATGGGGTCTAAACTCTTTAGAGTGAAACTAGGTATCCCTTGGTTGGTTGCTATGAATGTAGTTCCCTTGGTCATGCATAAATGTATGACGTTTATCCATGAGGGTTTACTACACATAATCCATGAAACTGTTTATAAACCGTTGGTTACACATGAATATTCTTTAGACCACTTTTTGCTTGCGCCCATTGGTCCATTTCTGCCAAGGAAAGACCTCTTGTATCAAACCTATGAAAAGTACAATAAGGGGTGCTTAACACCTAAGGTGAGATAACCTCCATCACCTTATGTTGTTTCACATAGGGCATGATTGAAATCTGATAGTGATGCCACAATGGCCCGAAGAAGGGAAGAAGAGAAGCATTCTCAGGGTTTCCTCTTCCTCCTCTTCTATTGTCTAGCCTACCACTTCCTCTCACCCTACTATGGTGTCACCGGATTCTACTCTGCGTTTGCAGGATAACCTTATGGTTCCTACTTGGTGAAAGACCAAGTTTGCTACATTCAAACTTCTCGTTCTACCCACGGAGCCTAGACTCGATCGATATGGTAAGGGGAAGGGTCCTCATGAGGAATCCTTTGTGTCTCAACCTCCATGACCTCCTACTGTTCCTACTCCTAAAGTAGTGAATGGGAAAAGGCCCACTATTGAGGCAATAGATTTGACTTCATATTGTTATTCCAACCTCTTCTCAATCTCTTCCTCCTGCTCCTATCCAAGAGTCTCTTCCTCCACTAGAGATGGCCATGATGGACACTCCTATGGCTGAGCAAGAGCCTTTTGTTCCATCTCAACTTCTGTTCCTTGGCTCTTGGAGTCGCAAAAAATTCCTTACAAGTGAGTTCAAGTTTCGGTGAAAGGCTCTAGTGGTTGAGCAGGCTATTTTGTAGAGAAAGGAAGGGGAATTGACCACCCCTATTTCAAGGCCTGCTATTGTATCCTCCTCTCCCATCCCCTTTGCTTCAGTTTTGTTGCCAACTCCTAATGTGGGCATAAACACCCCTAACCCTAAAAAGGTGCAGGTGTTTATTGCTCCTTCAATCAAACCACCTCTGTTGATGTCCATTCCAGACATCCCACCATTCTTGAAGCCCATGGACATTTTGAACACCACAGTGGTATATGTTGTGGTCCTCTCCTCCTCCTCAACACCTTCTACCTCATTTGTGGGGGTCTCACACCCTCTGATGAAGCAGAAGGTGGAGAGTGGCCCCATTGACAATAGGGGTCAAAGAGAGGAGTCCACCCCTTCAAAGGGTGGCTCTTCATTAGCATGTGTCGTCCTTGTGACAAAAGGAGCTCCAATGTCCTCTGAGTTCATCACTGCTCCTGAGTCATTTGGTAAGCCTAGTAGTGAATCTCGAGCACTGCCTCCATTTCCCATTGAGGTAACACATGGAACTCTTGTGAAGTACATGTTTAATTGTTTGGATGAGGTCCCAACCCTGTCGACAATCTTCACAAAATCATTGACCTTCACTCCACAAGAACTAAGTGGAGGAGACCTCAAACAGTCTCCTTCCTTGGCCCTTGTTGCAAGAGAGTTGAAGGATTCTTCCCTTGACATTTGACCACTGTAGGCTCATCTTCCTTCCCCATACAATTATCTATATTGGGAAGCAGACAACCTCTTGGTCGATGAGTGTTAGGGGGTGCCTCTTCTTTATATTTATATTAGGTGTGTGTTTGTTGTGATGTGTTCCTTATGCTTTTTCTATGTGTTCTTGGATGAACCTTGTAACCCTTGTAGGTGCTTGGATACAAGAGTGATTATGTGCCATAAAAATTCCTCTATTTGTAGCATCATTCTTCCTCTTTTATGTGTATTCATTTTTGGAAAATTGGGGACGATACAAAGTGTTGGGGGAATTTAGGCTTCCCTTCCATGTTGACCCAATTTTTTATTCTTTGGTATTCCCATACATTCTTCATATGGTGTGATATAGTAGGGGGTTGATGAAATTTCATTAATATACTATTACTATACTTATATATATTTATGAGTAGCTCTAACTCTAAAATATCAGATCACCTATTTTGTTATCTTTCTCTCTTCTTCACTTGAGTTGTGATGTTGTGGTGATCATGTGTGTGACAACATGATCATGTTGACATCTCGCTATGTCCTATGGGCCATAACATCATATTTTCATTCTTGCTCTTCTCTCCTTAGGATGTTGTGTGCCTTTGCATTCAGAATGCACCATCCTAAGGGGGGGCTATCATGCCAACTTCAATTTTCAAAAAGTGCATTCGATAGCCAATGAATCTTTTTTTGAAAATCCTTTATAATTTGTTTCAAAAAATCACATTCTCAGCAAGGACCCCCTAGTGGAACATGTTTCCTTTGACATGGGTTTGCAAAGAAATAACTTGAAGAACTTTCCTTTGAGGAGGGAGAAACTTTTCCTATGATAGAAGACTTGACCTTCCCCTCATGAGGGGGCATTTTATTCCTTACAAATTCCTTGATGAAATGAACATCTTTCAAAAGGATTCCTTGATGATTGAATAGATTTACAAAAAATATTCTTGCACTTTCAAACAATGAATCCCTTGAGTGGACCCCTCCTCTTTTGAAGGGTTCCCGAGGGACCCCTTTGAAAGCCTTTCAACTCTTTTTGACTATTTGTGTGACTGTCTACATATTTTCTTGTGTGGTTGCTTTTTGTTTTCTAACATGTTTTATCTATGGATTAACATGTTTCCTTGGAGGTGAGCCTATGAATCTGCTTTCCAATCCGAATCTATAGAGTCCCCTTACATTGGGCTTCCTTCATGAGGGAGTACTTGGGGGAATACCTTTTTTGCAGTTCTGAGGGCTTATGAAGCACTTGCATCCTACATGATTTTTCCATCATTGTTTTGTGGGCCTTCGATGTACTTTGTTCAACTTCGTAGTTCTGTAGAGCTACAAAGTCCTTTTATTCAAACCTCCTCAAGAGATAGTACATGTGGAGTCCTTTCCTTGCCTTGTGCTTTTGAGTTTTCTAGATTATGGTCTACTTCCTCAATGGTTAAACTGTATACATTTCTAACTCTTTGATATAGTTTATCAAGCACTCATCCTTCCATCTACCACCCTCTCTCCCACTCTCCCACTCTCTCCCACCATCTCTCCGACTCTCCGACTCTCTCCAACTCTCTCCCACCCTCTCCCACACTCTCTGACTCTTTCCCACTC